>JAZHYW010007833.1:0-58992 GCA_037355805.1 Ixodes ricinus | reverse complement strand
TCTTGTAGAATATCACCTCATTTACTAATAACTGTGACAACATCCGTTACATGTTGCATTTCAGTTAAGAAAAAAACAACATAAAACCTTTTTTCGCCAGGAAAAACTAAATATCAACGCTAAGTCTGGTAACAATGTATTTTTGTCGAATCTTTGCCGAATCTTTAGAAAAGTTCGGCAAAAGTTCGGCTTCGCCGAATCCCAAGATTCGGCGCCAAACTTTGATTCGGCAAAAGTTCGGCCCATCACTACTAGAAAGTGAAACTACCGTAGTATCCCGAGTCATCACCCACCCCCCTGCTGCCTGAAATTCATAAAAAAAAGTGGTCATGTCTCGGTGGGTAAGGACAAAAAGTTTAGAAAAAGTTGCAAAAAGAAAACTTCTTTCTGTACATATTTAGCGCGACTGCACAAGATACAGTAAACTCAAAACTTAAATTATTTAGTACAAAACGAGCGTGTTGGTAACGGTACATAAACATGAGGAAGATACACAAAAGGGGGACGGACAATTATTTTCATTGTTTTATGCAAGAACTACTTATGAAAGAATATTTCAATATTGCTAAGTCTGTTCGCATACGCGCAATGAACACCACCCATCGGCATGCAGCACAAACGTTCCATGAAAGCATGTTTCTAACGCCGCTATGTTCTCTTCGTTAGCAAAAAAAGGATAACAAGAAAATAGAAAAACTTGCTAGATGCAACGAGTGAGCGAGCGGGTGGGCGAGCGAAAGAAGCGATGAAGAGTGATGTTGGGGAAGCGGGAGAGCCGGCGATCGCGTCGGACCAACTTGGGATCCTTGTCTCACAAGGAGCAGGCTCTTGTGCAACTTTATTGTTTGGTGCATACATGCGTACGTCCCTGCATGGCGTGCTATCAATGCGGGTTGAGGCGGCGTTGCTGCGTGGCGTGAACGGCACCCCGAACACAGAGCTCGAAATGGGATGCTGTACAAACGTCTGTGTGCGGCGTTCGAACAAATCTTTATTTCCCCGTTGGCTTTCTCTGAAACATTGCAGAACCTTACCAACCGCGGTTACAGTCAAACCCGCATACATCGAACTCGCAAAAAAATGGGAATTAGTTCGATATATCGTTTAATTCGATATAACAGTTTTAATGAATTTGACTCTCAAAAATTCACTTCCTGCTGACATATTACACAATGAAATAGTCTTGCATCTTCTGCTGCTTTTTCTTCATTGCATCTGCGATAACAATATTTTTCTACGCTATCGACGGACTCCAAAATGCTGAGGCCGCTGCCTTCTATAATCGCGCGTTAGCGCTGAACTATGCCGAGAGCACGGAGTACGTCCGCACAAAAGCACCTTCTCCTGCAGAGCGCCATTTTGCTCTGCAAGTTGGCTTCCCCTAAGACAGGTGGCTGCGTTGGGAGAAAGCCGCAAGCTGGCTTTTATTCTTTTGAGTGTCCGCGTCAACCGCCCGGAAGAAAAAATAATTCTCTTTTGCGGACAAAGCAAGCAATCAACGTAACCCCCCCCCCCTCCCCCACCCACCCACCCACACAAAAAAGAAAAAAAAAGTTATGTTTTGCAAGCTGGCTTTGCCCCAATGCGGCCGCTCGCGTTGCGGGAAAGCCAGCTTGCAGAGCAAAACGGCGCTCTTGGCAGTTCGACATATCGGTAGCGGCTGCTATTTTTGTTCGATGTAATTGTAGTTTTTGCTATATATTATCACTGTAACATTACTTTGCACAAAAATTGTTCGATATAAGGGATTATTCGATGTAAACGGGTTCAATATAGTTGACTTGATTTGGAGACGAGCTTTGACCTTACACTTCGCGGTTACATTCTGGGATATGGGGAGTTCACTGATCTTGTGATCTCTGAAAGCGTTACTGCTTGTGTTATTTTTCTGACTTTTTTTTTTTTTTTTGTCTGAACAAACTTTTACAGCGAAGCTGTTATGTGCTAAGATCTGGGGAAAAATATGTCCGTGGATGTTGACAGAAAACTCCCCATTGGTAGTGGAAAGTCTGAATAAATAAAAATAAAAAAGGGGGCAACCAGCATGAGTCAGCCTTCCTTGGCATTATCAGGGGTGGAACAACTGCGCCATTTGCGCTATTTGTCTGCGCCATCCTGCGCCATGTTGCGGAAACTGCGCCACAGCCAATACCTCGCGCCATTATGCACCAAATCGTGAAACGTGCACCAAAAAAAATTGTATTTTGTCTTGGTTTCGGTTTTTATCGACTCGATTGGCAACAGTTTAGCTTGATCGGCCTTACAATCCTTTTTTCTGTTTATTCTCCCTGTGCATCCCGAGTCGGAAGCCGCGAGAAAACTTGGGGGTCATATTCCAAGCGCTACACCACCTGCGACTGGATTGTTATTCTTCAACCATAAGCGGTTAAGCAAGTCGGCCGAGGTGAGGTCGAGTCTTTAAGCGTTAGATTGCCTGAGGCTCTGCGGCCCGGGATCCGGACGTCAGCCATTTGAAAGCAAATGAGCAAAATATTCCTTTTAGTACTTCATTGTTAGAAGTTGAAACCGCATTCCCGCAAGATAAATCGTGATTTGATGGAACAGAAACACGGTCCGATCCGAAACCTTGCCGGCCAGCAGCTCTCACGTGAGCGGTAAATCTGCTCGGCATACTTTAACCTTGCTCCTGCTTATCGCTTCGAATACGATAACTCCAATAATCGTAGTCTGCAGCTTCGATATTGAGTTGCCCAATAAGATGAACTTGAAATTTTTTGCGCTGTTCCTCCATGCAACTGCACGTCCATTGCTTACGCAAATCATGTGGTTCGCACATATATTCACTATGTCGAACACGTGTGGGTTGTGCGATAAGCAGTGCTGGTTTGCATTTTGAGCAGCTGAAAGCCACTCCAAAAATTACACCATCTTCCCGAGGGGAACCATGGGGTGATGCGGAGCATCGTGTTGGTTTCGAGGTAAGAGTCAGTTGCGTGCTGACGTCGAGAGATGGCACCACCGACTGCCCTAGCGTAACCCCGTACGCAAGCCTTCGTCGCGGCTCGCGGCAGAGAAATTTGGAACGCTCGCCGCACGCCGTTTATTTTTTTTCACACTTGAAGGAGAGGAGACTAGAGGAGGAGAGTTGCGCGTGCGCACGCGGTGTGAGTACAAGCGAACGCACGCGCAGTGCACGCAGCTGGAAGAGAGAGAGAGCGGAGAGAGTAACGCGCAGCTGTTGGAGAGAGGAAGGAGGAGAGTTGCGCGTGCGTAGTGCGAGTGTGGACTACGACGCCGCGGGACATAGCCCCGAGCAAGAGATGCTCCGCATCTAAAATATCAAGGACACTATCTTCAGAAACATATGGTACTTGTTTTTTGATTCTCATTAAAGGGCAACTCCGGTCCATACTTTCAATTTTGGGATTATGACTGTTTTTAGTGCAGTCAGCGTCCCTGAATTGCAAGGTGTAATTTTTTCTCGTTATTGTGCGTAGTTTTAAGATATCGACGCCTCAAAGTTTTGGTTGGGGCGCGGCCAACAAAACCGAAACTAGCCGCTCGAGGCCCCGGCAACACTGGAAATCAGCCGCTATGTGAACGTGACGTCAGGATCGTTCTCGTTCAACGAGATGCAGGCCGAGTGGCACCCACCTCTGTTGCGCTAGCCGTCTAAAGATAGGAGGTAAGCTGATTTTTGTTTTAATTCTGTATACGTGGTAGTTATCCAGCATATGTTCAAGAGTTAGTGCATATACCCAAAAGCTAGCGACTGTAAAACTCGTGAACTCGTACGGTGCCGTACTCGGCGGCCGCCGCCGTGTGTGCGCTATGCATGCCGTACTTGTCGCTTGTATACCCAAAAGCTAGCGACTGGAAAACGAGTGAACTCGTTCGGTGCCGTACTCGGCGGCTGTCGCCGTGTGTGCGGTCTTCCGTACTCGTCGCTAGGCCTAAATTGTCATCGGGGCTTCGTGGATGGAGCGGCATTGCTCTGCGCCGCGCTGCCAGTGATGTACAGTACTGGGAGCCCTCTCGCTTTCATGCTGCGGGTCAGTCCCAGACATGAAGCTTTGAGGCTCTCCGGCACAGGCCGCGGCGCCCGAACACACATGTTCTAGGCTGTACACATCTGTTTTTTTTTCATTATTTTTTCCTCGGGCGCGTAAAAGCCGAAGTCCAAAGTCCACTCGTCGAACAGCGTTCACCCACACCTTCTCCAATTTCCGGTCCGTTGGAAACTTGTGAAAAAGCACCTCCATGTTGCGCAGCGGGTTGTTTGAGCAGCCCACAGCGCTACAAGTTGCACTTGGCATCTTTCGAGGAACAGCTGTGCAGTCTTGCGCACAGAGTTGCTCGTTAAAACGAGTCTTGGAGTCCTCACAAGCAAATAAACAAAAGGCTATACCAAAGCTACACGGGCTACAGATAAAAGCAACGGCTAAACACACCAATTACAAGCCGAAGTAGCGGTGGTAGCGGCTCAAAGAATTGCACTCCGCGCAACGGCCGGACCGGTGGAAAAAAGATAACGATACTGACGTCACGGCCCAATGTTGCTTTAGCGATCGGCAACCCGCTGGCCGCCCGCTAAGGAGCAGCGGCTCGCGGCGGGTCGCATTTTTATTATCGGCATTATAGTTGAGAATGCGGCGTCCCACGGACGTAATATTTTGGCTGGGGTCGTATTTTGTGTCGCTACAGCGATACCAGTAATTTATTTTATTTTGAGTTTTGGCCGGAGCTGCCCTTTAAGGCTCACAATGTTTCAAGTTTTCGCATCTGTTACAACACTGTTATCCCATCTACCTAGGTCCCTAAGCACTCATGTTTACCTGTGCTGCTAAACACAATTGAAATTGCTCCCGTGCTTGTCTAAGACACTAGCTGAAGTGTAATGAAAACTGACCTGAGCTGCTCCTAGCCTGCTCCAGAATGTAGTTTTAGCTGCTCCCAATCTGCTCCAAAACAGCTGTTTCAGCTGCTCCCGTGGCTGCTCCCAAGTACATTTCATGAGTTCCACCCCTGCATTATTAGATAGTGAGGTCCTGATCCCTTGTTATCCCCTCTAGGCATCGTCCTCGAGGTCGTCTTAGAAGTCGTCCTAAAAGTCGTCCCTGACGTCGTCCTCTAGGCATTGTCCTAGATGTTGTAAAAATAACAGCTTCGCTGGTCCTCTATCTTCACGTGAAGTGGAAGGGCTCTACACTTTTTTTGTAAGCAAAACAAAGTTTTATTTTGTAACCTTCATCGTTTGCCTTTCGCACGCATGTACTCTGACTTCGGCGTCGCGGGAATCGGGGAGGAAATGCGTAAACAATGTTAAGCGTCTTTCCCTCCTTCGTTTTACTTTGTCACACATCCTTCAACCGTAACGTCCACGGCTGCGTCACTCGGGTAAGATGAATGTTCGCAGATCGCGGAGTCTGCGTTGGGGTATTTGTAGTACTGGGCGATCACTCGGGTGTTTTTTGGAAATCGATATTCGCCCAAAAAGTGGGGTGGGCGATGACTCGGGAAATTACGGTAGGATTGCATCCAGACAATGTGAATTGGAGGTGCTCCGTTGCCACGGCACACCACATACAAAGCTGTACCACGGTGTATTGGGAGTTAGTTTGCTATTAAAGAGTAAACATTACTCTATTACTCCTTCGTTATTTAGGTGCATACATTTGTTGCCCTCCGTGGAAGTGCTCAGCCAACTCTTAGAAAACACGTTTATGTGTTTTTATTTTTTCGCTGTTCCTCCCTACCAAAAATGTTTGGGGCTTGCACGCTATGGGCAATTGCTGTTGAATAATGTGTTGGCTCGTGACACTTAGATTGATATGTATTGTATTCTTGTAATGGAATTTATATACAGATTGTAGCGTTTTTAAATAAAAACTACTTACATTAGTGCCGGTATAGTACAGGGTGTTCAAAATTTATGCATTTTTAAAAATATAACTGTTGGAGGTATGCAAAATTCATCTTCGTACCTAGGTTATGGACCTAAACGGCCAGCAAGTGGAACGATAATCATAGCTGTCAATTTTCTAATTGACTAGAATTCATTACTAACCTTTTTGATTACTATAATTAGATTGTGTTTATATTGGAAACTTCATGCACCATATTCCAAGACACAGGGGTGGTCCAGTTGTGCCATTTGTGCCATTTTCATGCACCCAAAGAAAAAAATTTGCACCAAACTGCGCCAAAGCATTAATCTGCGAACAAACTGATTTCACTTCTCATTGGTGATGGTTAGCCCACTTACATCAATCTTGTTAACCTTTGTTCACTTCCCCTAATGGACACAAAACACGAATTTGACTAAGTTTACGGTGCAGCTTCACAGCTGTCGAAGTACTATTCTGTTAATACAGTATAACTGCTAACTTTAGGGTTTTACCGGGCATCACAATGTAGTGATTACATGAATGCATGCTGGTATCACGAATAGAAAATTGCACTGAGTTGTTCCAAACCTATGTATGTGCTGCTTAAAAGCTGCTCCAAACTGCGCATTTCACTGACACAAAGGTGCTCCGAAAGGAGATTTTACGGCTCCAAAAATTACTCCGAACTCAAAACTGGTTGGATCACCTCTGCAAGACAGTTTCATTTTGTAGAATTCTTGTAACCAGCCTATGTTCCCAAGCATTAGTCTCCAAATTTTTTACTCACTTGGGCCAATGAGGCATGTGCGGTCGATATTGATAATTCAAACTCGAAGGGGCTCGAAAATTTGTTCGAATTAAACGGAGTTTGGATTAAAGGAAGCTCAATGAATGGACAACTTTTGTGCAGTGCTGCGTTAGGCGGGCGGCACACGTGCACTGAGCTAACAGTGACGAAGAACATTTATTTACTAGTAGGGGGCACATTACAAACAGAAGTAATCGGTGATGCATGCCTGCATGCGTTACTTCTGCTGTGACTCAACAAGCACTGCTTGGAGCTTGCAGACTAGGTCCAATCTGGCATCTGCATACTCCTGGCAAGAGAATGCAGATGCTACCTTCCTAAAGTTGACATAAGATGTCAAATTCTCGTAGTTTAAATGAATATTCAAAGAGAATCACTCGGATAACTGAAACTTGCATTCATCTAGCTTGGTAGGAACAAACGTAAGCCACATGGTCCCTCGTGAACAGCGTTGGCGAACAGCAGAAGCAGAACGTCGGCCGTCCCCTGGAAAAGCCCGATTCACATAATCTGATTTTACTTTTGATTTTGCAGTTCCAACATCGTGCACCATAGCCTTCACCACACATACTTTGCTGCACGAGCGACGTTGCAACTGCTAAATCAAAAGTAAAACCGCAACATGTGGTTGGGGCATTACGGCACAATTTTATGGCTCGATGTCACCCGGGCATTTCCACGTGTGAGTGCATCCACCCGAGTGTCTTGTAATCACAAACTTTCGACGCACGGCTCTGACGCCGGCCGCTGCTAGTCACTTAAACACGTGAACAGAAACATGCATTGATGGAATCGTGCAGCCTGACTCAGCCGCCGACCGCTGTCGGTTTCAGTATGCACTACCCTCGCTTCACAGTAAAGAAAAAGGAAAACTGACAAAAGGTTGCAACATGCGGTGGTCACCACTTGAACCCGTTGTAAGGGTTCAAGGCACCCTCGACGGTATTTCACCGAACTAAATCGCCACGTTCCCCCGGCAGTGCAGCCGCAGCATTCGAGGTCACCACGTGATAGGTTGTTATGGTTACTTGCAACGGATGACGGGAGCAGCAGCCGGCACGCTATCGCACTGCCGGGTCGGAGGTGCCGCCACGCGAGTTGGTGCGCTGCTGAGAGCGTTTGCGGCGTAGTGTGTTCAAATTAACCGTGTAAATGCTTACGCGTTCGAATTACCGGGTGTTTTTGCACATTTAAATATGCATCATTTTAACAGGACCACGGCGTCAGTTCGAATAACCCGGAAGTTGGAAATAAGCAGGTTTGAAATGACGAGATTCGGCTGTACACAACCACCTAGGTTGGCACAAAAGCTTTCCCTAGTGTGACGCACTTTGTTGCGTGTGACGTTCCGTGTGACTGTCAGGTGGAGCCAGTAAGAGTTCTTCTTGGCCAGCCGAGGGTGAGAAAGGAACTGCTGGCAGCTGTGCCTTGTCGTCATATGGAACGCCGTGCAATGACGTCTGGCAAGGTTGGCTGCTTCACATGTGGTAGGGCCCGATTGCGTATGTCCTGGTGTCGGCCTCCTCAGAAGGTTGTGGCTTAAGCTGGGGACAATTTGGCACTGCTCTTTTGCTCTCTAAAACTGATTGTGGCCCTGTTTAATCGAAACTGTGGCGATGCCGGTTCTAAGTAAATGCTTCTTGCCCCAGCGGCGGCGGCAGTGCGCAACGGCGGCGACGTCTCTGAGCGGCATAAGCTTGGGAGCGCCGCCCGGCGTGGGAGAACTATGGCTACGTTGCCCCGACATCCGCCGGGATGAACCCAGAAGTGGTGGTGAAGGAGCTTGTGGAACGCATTGAGCCTGACCTGACCAGCGACCTCGAGAACTAGTTCTCCCCGGGTATGTCTACTGGTGCCTTTCATTTGTAACATAATTGCGCGAATTTTTCGGTGGATGGGTAACAATGGCAAAGGAAATTGAAGTTGCGTCAAACATTTTTGTGGCCGGGGTGATTTAGAGCGCAGCTCTTGGCGCCCGTTTCTGGCTTGAGCGAGCGTCGCCGTCGGCGTAACCACGCAGTGCATTATGGAAAATGTCCTGTAATGCACCGCGGTGACAGGAGCGCGTTGCTTTGCGGGGATGTTTCCCATAATGCACCCTACGGGGAAGGGGAGGGGGAGGATGTAGAGGAGGAGGATGAAGAGCGGGAGGAGCACCGGAGGAGGAGGAGAGGGTACGGATGAGGAGGAGGGGCATACCGTCCTCTCCGTACCCTCCCTCTTCCTCCTCAAGAGCTGCGCTACTAATTCGGCATTGCAGCGAGTTGTAAACGTCTTTCATTTTTTTAACTTCAGCTTTGGCTGTTCTTTTTGCAGCTCTGAATAGTGACCCCTAGGACCGGTTTGCTGATCACTGTGGCTATCTCTTCCGGTGGTTAACTTAGCCTGAAGAGCAATCTTGAGGCCATGTGACTGGCTTTACGGGTACAAGAAACTTAGGATTCCTAGGATTACAGCCAAGTGGCTGCCCTAATTTGTCCTCGCTTTAATTATTAAAATCTGATTTCATGCTCAGAAAAGTGGTGAAGGGGCCTAAAATGTACGTAGAAATGAGCCGCATTCGTGCACTTTAGGAGTGGCAAGTGAACTCACTTCTGGAAAAAACCAAGCTAAGCAAGCAAGAAATCCCCCCCCAAAAAAAAAAAGATGGCATTAGACATTTGTTGAGTGGAATTGGCTGGACACTAGGTGCTTCTTGACATGGAGCCAGTTGCATCACCTAAAAATCCCTCTTGTGACTGTTCTATTCGTGGTGTCAGACATATACCTTCATTGATCAGCAAATTGCCCTTGGCACCAAACTGATGCATTCAAGGGTAACTGCAAAAGAAAAAAGTGTGTTTTAAGCAGCCTAATTGGAACAAGCATGTCACAAAACGAATATTCCGCAAAAAAACAAACTTTTCCAGCAATATTCACGCCACAGGACGTAATTTTAGTTGGAGTCCACAACTTCTCCAGATTTGAAACTCCTCTCCTTCTCGCGCGCGTGAGTGGCTGTTATACGTCACTCCGTGACCGTATAGCAGCCACTCCGTGACGTATAATACCAACTTTTGTGGCGCGCGATTTAAAGCGAATGAAATAGTTGCAAACTAAAATCGGTCCTCGCGTAATTAATATTGCTGTAAAAATTTTGTTTTGGGCAGAAAAATTGTTTTGTGACATGCTTGTCCCAGTTAGGCTGTTTAAAAATACACTTTTTTTCTTTGCAGTTACCCTTTAAGTACTCCGTTACCGTGTGAATGGTTAAAACACTCAGGAACATGAGAGTGCCACATTACATTTCCTCTGTCTCATTTTTGTCACTGGCCATCTTAAATATTATTGTTACTATTATTTATCACCAGATGCCAAGTAATTGGAAAACCAATATGGATGGTTGTTGGAAACAGAAAAGCATGCCTTGCTTTCAAATACTATAACTTTGTGTGTCTCGATCACCTAAAGTCAACCCCTGTTTTTGGGTCATTCATCTTCGTTCGTGCAGGGTGGATGTTGTTTTACTTTGTTGCACACTGTGGTACACTTTTTGTCAACAAGAATATAAAACAAATCATGATATGACCCAAATTGAGGGCCATCTGTTGGAAAGCACACAAAAGATGCTCTGGAACCAAACCTTGAGGCAAGACTCACAGTCGAGCTTTGTGTTTAGCGGTGCGGTGTAAGCGTCCTTTATGTTTAGCATGCAAGGTGTTAACATTGAAACTTTTTTCTCTATGTGAAGTGTTTAAGTGGAGTTAGCTTTTTTTTTTAAAGATAAATGTTATATTTCTTTTAAGACATTACCCATTCTCTGTTTAGAAACCTACGGCTACATACATTTATAGGGCCGTGAAGCTATCAGTTCCTTTGAATGCATCATGCCCAGTGCATGATAAGATGGACCTGAAACAAACAAATGACAGAGGCAGGGTGGGGCGTGGGCCTTAAAGTCTTGCCGGCTTCACTTTGTTAAAGGCCGCCCAACCCTGTTTTGCAGACACCATAGAGAAATCTTTAGAGCTACCACTGGACGCAGCAGAACTGGCAAATCAGGCAACCAAATTGTTGGAGGAGCACGACTTCACCGAGGTGCTCAACAAGATCTCCGACGACGCGTTCAGCGACTTCTTCGCAGGTAATTCTTTGCTTTTTGTCTTTGAGTCGATACATCTCTTCCCCCCGTGCTTGTTGCAAGGCGCATGGTACGGTGAATGGGTATCACCACAGGGTGATAAGTACTTGCGTGGAAAGGGACGAACTGGCTGCTTCGAGCTTGCAAGATAGAGCTTTGTCGTAGGCTGCCGATTTTCTTGCCCTGCAGGGGGGTAGGGTAAGAACTGCGCATTAATGCCGTCTTTGTGTACGACAAAATGTCTATGCCAAACACGTTTTTTTAACAAGCAAATCCCCCCCCCCCCAAAAAAAAAAGTGCCTGGCATAGACATTTTGCCATATGCAATTGAGGTGCGGTAAGACTAATGCACAGTTCTCACCCTACCCCCTGCAGCACGAGGAAATTAGCAGCCTACAACAAAGACCTATTTCATGGGCTCGCATAGACCGTTGCGTAGACCGTTGCTTGGAGTAGGCCGCCACCGAGTGACCGCGCGTGCCTCGCACAGAATCCAAGAACGGGGAGTATGTTCCGAGCAAGGAGGAGACTGAGGAGCTGGAGCGTGCCCTGGCTGCGGTGTCCAAGGACGTGCATCTGGCCCGGGAGTCCCTGGCCAAACTGTCGGGGTCGTCCTCGGCCGAGGTGCCCGACCTGCCCGACCTGGTGGACGCCTTCCCAGACCTGCCCCTGAGCTCGAGCGACCTCACTTCCCTCACCCAGGCCCTCATGGGCAGCACCCCCGACGCGCTGCGCACAGTGGCCCTACTCTCGTCGGACCTGCACCCGCACCACCCGGAGGGATTGCCCCGCTCGAGCCCCCGTCCTCCGCTGGTGCCGCCGTCTTTGTGCCCGCGAGTGCCGGCACGGCGGAAGTGGCCGCCAGCTGGCTGCTCGGAACCGTGGGGCAGGACTTTGGCATCGGGAGTGCAAATGGGGCCGCGGGGGCACCGGCGGGGGCCAACGCATCCCAGGTGGGGTTGCCCAAACAGTCGGTGCTGGCGCAGGAGTCGGTGTCCTAGCGATGATCACGCGCCGCAGCGGTCCTCGTCATCCCCGGTTCTTGTCCGGTCGGGGAAGGACGCCCCTTCCGCCGGGCTCTCGTCGGGAGGCCGCACCGGAGCCGAAAGAAGCCCGCAGTACAAAGATTCACCTTTACGTTGGGGGAACCGCACCCCTCGGGACCGCGTTCCCGGCAGCTACCCCCGGGGCCGCGTCGGAGGTGTGGGGGGGGGGCTGTTGCCGCCCCCTCCTCGTGCTGTCGTGCTCAATTCTCGCGTTTGCTGTGGGGGATGGGGCGGGACGGTTCTCTCCGGGGACGTGGGGTGAGGCGTCCCCTCTCTCGGGCGTGTATAGGTTCGTTCGTCGAGACTTTCCCTCTCTCATCGTTCTCTCCGGCAGTAGCTAGACTGGCTGTAAGTAACACGTGTATTATAGGTACCCGCTACTCCTCCCATCCTCCTTCCGTGGCAGCCGCGTCGCTCCCCGTCATCTCTCTCCTCCCTCGCAGGTTTCTTTTTGCGTGTCATCCTATGTACAGGTATATTTAACGTTAAAAAAAATGGTGAAAAGGAAAATTGCTTTTTTACGCGCTTTGCAGTTACTTTTGTTACGCCTCTTTGGGCGGCTGGACTTCTGACTTTCCGTTCTCCATCTTGTGATGTGGACCATGACGTGTGGACAAGACAAGTTACCAGTATGTTATGTATTATATATATATACATATATAAATATGTATACACGTGTACATGAGTATCGATTATTCTTAGGGAAAACAGGACTTTGCTGTTTCAGAAATTGTGTTATCTGTGTCGTGTCTGCGTAATTTCTTTTTCTTACTGGCAGGATTTTGGTAGTGCAAAGGATATCGTGTGGCAGGGAAATGTCTCTTCTGTTCTCTGGAACGAACAAAAAAAAAAAATAATCCTGTTTTGTACAGTCTTTTTTGTGTGCCTCGGGCATTTGTTGTTGATCATAACATCTCTAGCAATGAAGAACATGTGAACGTTCGTCTCTCATAAGTTAGGTCATGGATGGAGAAAGGAGAAAGCTCTGGCTTTGTCCTTTCGTTGTCTTCGTTATTGCTGTGGTACACTCGCATTATTTATATTTCTTTTTAAGAAACTGCCGCGTGAAATGGTACACTTCCAAGGTAACTGTGCATTTAGGCCGAACGTCTGGACGCCGCTTTTTTCTTTTAGCGTGGCTTCGTCTCTCCCCCAAAGAGCTTTTGAATTTTGTCTACGCTGCATGCAGGTGCGCGAAAGCCCCGTAAAGCGGAAAATCTCCAGACTAAGCCCGTGACTCTAATCCCGCCGATTGTGTGGCGTCTGCCCCCGAGAGTTGTTGAGGACGTGTGCGGGTCGCCCCGCGGTCGTGCCTGGTGGCACGGCAGCCGTAGCTCCGAGGCAAGTGCGCCGAGCGTTGGCTCGGGCGTTGGGCAGCCACTGCCAGCCCGCAGTCGTGGTTTGCTGCTTTTCGTTTCTGGTTAGTGGAGGTAGAAGGTTTTGGGCTTAGTCCAGCAGTGTATTTTCAAATGACCTAGAAGACTGTAATTCCTTGTGGATGTTTCTATTCATTCATATCAGTGTATAAGTGGGTTTTAAAGTGGCAAAGAAGAGAAAAAATTAGGAAAAAAAAATAAAGAGCTTTTAATGGTCCACTAACACGCTGTAATGATGATTTCTGCTTTGAGCACTCGCAGACGCTTTGTCTTTTGAACGGGTACATTTTGGTTTTAAATGTTGTGCAATGCATTGAAATAGTTGCCTGTTGTGTTTCCACGTTTCGTTTTTTAAAATTTTTTTTTAATGCATCTTCCAAAGACGCACTCTTTCATGGTCAACAGTCGGCAGATCCCTAACACACCTTCCGAGCCAATTGTAATTTTATCCAGTCATTCCCCCATTTCTTTTTTTTTTTTTTTTGGAATAAGGTGAAAGATGGCCCTGATGAATCTTGATGGACTAGCTTTTGCGTCTAAAAATCAGATTTGTATTCTGGAGTCATCACGGCGGAATAAATACTCCTGCAACTTTACTTCGCATCATGTTTGTCTGCCACCATTGGCCAAGCCTGCCACTGGCACAGTCCTAAGGTGAGGTGCTCCTCACATGACCGCCCATCGGCTGAATGTTTGGTGCTGCTGGGGAGGCAACTACTAATTGAAAAACAAGGTAGCCCCTAAAGGAGTTTACTGCATAGAAAAACTGACGAATAATTTCTTTTCAATTGCATTCAGTTAGCATTGTTTAAAAACAATAGCAATCTTCATGTTGTAAAGCAATGGTTCTCAAATGGGGGTCCGCGAAGGCAATCTAGGGGTCTGCAAAGTCCTGCCTTATCAGTCAAGCATGGCTATAAGGGTTGTATTTATTCAGATTGGTAAGAAATGTTCCCCTTTTTGGGCGTTTTCAATGAGCGAAGTCTACTTCACACTAGCCCTTGGTTCTATCCATTTATTAAATCATAACGTATACCTTTCCCTTCCCCTAACCACGAACGGGCACCTCCGCCGACAACGGGGTCCGGAAACATCAATGGTTGAGAGCCACTGTCATCAAGTAACATCAGCAATAACTGATAGATGCATCTGATCTACCTATGATTGTAGGCCTCTTAAAATTAATTTTGAATTGGAAGGTTTGAAATTTTAATTTTCCCATGTTAATGTTGGTAGTTTTTGCGGGTTTCCGTTTTTGCTTGTAAACCTTGCTATAAGCAGCAATGGCTTGTTTTGGTGGTTGGTTGTCAGTTTATTGTGCCCTCCTTTGTCAATCTTTCAAAGACTGATCATTCCCCCAAGCTTGCATAGCTTGCTAGGGAACCTTTATTTAAAAATTAAATAAATAAAGCATCGCCGGGGATTGGTGGCTGAGGGGGCTAGTGTACACTAGCTCTGAGCACATGGTGCGAAAGCTCTTGCTGCAGAACCTAGGGATCCTGGGCTCAATCCCTACCCATGCCAGTTTTGATCTGGATGAGCATCACACCGGCGTGCACTTGTGTACCAGTACTCCGTGGTGCACGTTAAAGATCCCAGGCTAGCGGTTGTACCGCACTGGCTAAATTGCTCGTTGCAGCTGAGACACCAGATGCCCACTGAGGCAGACTAACTTCCAGCTGGCAGTGCTTTTGCTTACTGTGCAAGGCAGTGATGATCCCTGAATACATATGCATTGTAGTGATGCAAAAGTACCGTAAAACTATTGATAGTACTATCAACAGTATACCGAGTATACTATCGATAGTTAACTATAGTTAAACTATCGATAGCTGACTATTGTAATGCTATCGGTGGTGTTTTATTTATGCGACGAGGAACATCGAGAGTCATCCAGGAAATGTTACAATGCGTGGAGAAAAGCACAACTGCAATTAAAGACTTCCATATAATCATCAGAAACATGTCTAAAACCTATTGAAAAACTACAAAAAAAAAATGGTAGATATCTATATTTTTCTTGATAGTTTGCCAAAGTTTACCTTCTGTCTTTATATTGGGAGTTCGCACTTTGTAGACAAGGTTCAATCAGGAAAATAAAAATCCCTTTGTCGCCCAATTAGTAAGCTATGCATCTCAAAAATCTAAAACTCTACTTGAATATGATGCTAATGATGGTGATTGAATGCAAAAGTATGGGGACATGACTTTATGAAAATATGTTTACTTCAATCAAACAAAATGTGAGAAAGGAAAAAAAAAATATTGCCTCGGATTCACAGTTTTTTTTTTTTTCAGCTTAATGTCCAATTTTTAACAATACTGTTACTTGGATCATTGAAAACTTTTGTATTTATTTTTGATCCAGTGAAAAATAAAAGCATCGGTAACTAACCATGCTGGCTTCATATAAGTTTTTCATCTGGTGATGTTCAGTTTGAACTGTCCACAACAAAGTTTTTGTTACTTATTGGCCTAAAATTGTTAGGGGTGCTATATATTGAAGTTGTATTTTATATCGACAGGTAAATCATTAAAATAGGTGGCAACATACCACTACCAAGCCTAAATGTTTTCGCCAATAGCCAATTCCCAATTTTTGTGAGTTATTAATTAACCACAAATAGTTATAAGCAGAAAAAAAAAAGTAATCCTTAGCAGAGTGCCTATTCTCACCTCTCAGTGGACAAGGCTATGGAAGGCAATACATGACAATTGAATAAAAAAGATGTGCATGAAACAAACTTGAGAAACCCCAATGCTATAAAGTATAATTTCAGCTCAAGTCCAGATGCAGCTGATGCTACGAGTGCAAGCATGTGGCCCTGAACAGTGCTTGCACTGCACGAGCGTGCGTGCTTGGCAGGGACGCTGAAAGCCCGGTACTCATGCTTGTAGCATAGGCTGCATCTGGACTTAAGCTGAAAAGAAGTATGTCTTCAGCGAGTTTTTTTTTCTGCATCAAGACAGACAAAAATTATTAATACAAATGGAAGCATACCAAGGTGCAAAGACTAATATCAGTATCCCAGAAATATACAAAATATGGGCATGGAAAAAATAGCAAAATGCCATCCCTGTTTAAGTCTAAATTCATTGTACTTTTTGTAGACAATATGTATGTTTAGCCTTCTTTCTATTTTATGTTTTGTCCAAGGCCCTACATTGTCTGCTGGTACATATCCATAGCCATGTTCTTTTTGGGTTTGGTTTTTCATTTTGTTAACGCTCTAGTTTTCTGAAAGTTTGAATTTTGATAGTACCATAAAGAGTCAATCTTTTTATAGTTTTGCATCACTAGTGCATTGATGTCGCATCAGCTGTTGTTGTTGGGGCCTTGCTGCTAGCATGCATCTCCTGCAGCATACACTTTGCACCACCAAGTTTGCTTTTCTCTGCTAGAACAAGTAGGAAAGCCCACCAGTGTGGTCCAATGATGTTATGTGCAAGCCATGTATTCAAGCACTCATATGCAATGCACCACTTGATTGTTACCTTCCATATATTTTCCCCCCAATCGCCTCCACTCGGTGCGGCACTGCAGATCTCAACGGTGCAGGCTGTTGCCCTTATGCAGTGCCGTGGATTTCCTGAATCAGTGAAGATCACCGTCGTCAAACAGCTTGGCATGCTAGGAAATTGCACACTAGTGTCACTGGCTTTGGAAACTGCATCACTAGCAGGTGGTAGGTATTGCTGTACTTGTTTCCCTCCGGGCACAGGTTTCCACAAACATGTGGCTTTGGGAACTACTTGGCATGTTTACACAAACATCTGTATGAAATGAGAAGGTAACCAGAGCCGCATGCTGCATGACATGGATGCAGGGCGAAGCTCTTTTGAGGCACATCATTCACACCATTTTGGTTCTTTTCTTTACTTGGGACTGTATTTCCGGATGACTTCACTCCAAAGTCAGACTTCTTCTAGTTCTACAAGGACGCCGCCACAGTCCTTAGGAGTGCAGGAAAATGACTGGCTTCCCGTGGGCGCCGGTGCTTGGTTTCTCAGAGAGGGTGCGCACGTTCTTGCCCCTGAGGTCCTCCACGGCAGCCTGGATGTTGTCCACCTCCAGGCAGATGTAGTGCATGCCTCCACTCTTGTTTTTATCCAGAAAGCCCTGGACAGGACTCTTCTCTCCCAAGGGCAACAGCAACTCAAACTTGGTGTTCCCAGCTTCCACAAACACGGTGGTCACCCCATTGGCTTTGCAGAGGCTTTGGTTCACTCACCTGCATTCATTAGAAGTAATCGGACTCAGGTTTCAACAAAGCCTGCATCTCACTGTGACAATGTAGGCTTTGAGCATACAGTGTCAATGGCCGCTTGACATTGCTGTGATGTCTGATCTTTGAGGTAGACCGAGCTTTCGAAAAGCCCAATTTTTGGCCAACCCCTAAAAAGATGGATTTCACAAAATAAGGTAGCAGGAGTGTTCAACGAGGCACCACAAACCCCAAAACACCGCTCATAAAGCGATATGATCGAACGGATGGCTGTATTTTGTAAAATAAGGATGTGATTAAGTGAGAATCACGACGTAGCGTTTCCTGCAGAATAGTTGAGGAGGAGGAGAAAAGCCTTGCTTTTTTCCCCTCTGCGTCCTCGTGGAGTCAAAGCGAGACGAGGAAACGAGAATCGCGACATCACAGGCCTTTTTGGCCTTGTATAAGTGCGCTCTTCTTTCACAAAAATACGACCATCCGTTGAAGATATCACTTTATGAGTGATGCTTTCAGGTTTGTAGTGTCCCGCTTAACGCTGCTGCATTATTTTTCCGAAATCAAAATTTCAGTTCACCATCCCTTTAACCAAGCCAGACACAAAAACATAGCAGTGAGCGACGAACGGAGTCATTTCTTGAGTACGAGTTGGCGGCACAGTGCAGATTCCTCAACAGTCACGATGAGTACAAGCACTCCAAATAAACATGACTAGAAATAACCGGTCTTTTAGCGGTTTCAATGTTTTTGAAATACTTTGAGATCATTTGCCTGTTCTTCGACGCTTGAGGTCTTTCCCTGTTTTGGCAGGCCCAATAAACCGAGTGAGCCAAATCTACGGACGAAGTTGATAGTGGTATTAATAAAACAGAGTGGTCTCTTCACACTGTGCATACTTCACATCAATTGCTACAAAATGCACGATATTAGGGAGTTTTAGAATAGCGCACGCTAAAGTTTTGCGTGCGCAAAGAATAGCGTTGTCGCCACTGCGCATGCTCCGAACGCAAACCAGGTTTTGCGCTTTGCGTGCGCAATTTTAGCGTGCGCTATTTCTCGAAAATAGCGTGCGTACGCAAAGAGCCTTTGCGCGTCTCCGAGGAGGATTCGTGATGAGAAGTTGGCTAAAACCAAGACGAGCAGAGTTTAAAAAAAAATGGCGGCTTCCAGTGTTTTGTCGGCGGCTGCTTTGGCGGCGTCCTGAGTCCGACGTCGGCGCCATCCTTGCGACTGCGATTTTCAATACGAGACGACATTGTACTCGGTTCGGCAACGATCACCGGCAAACTTGATGCTTGTGACGCGGGAACATTTCTCGGCAAAGGTACGATGTGCGAAGGTCAGTACACGACCTCTCTTGCCGAGGCGACGCAAGCGGACACGACCGGTCAACCGCTCGCGTTGCATTCTCATGTTTAAACAAATCTAAGATGCTACTCTGGACCAAAAAAACTTGTTATTTTCTAAAGTTACAGCATTTCGTGCGTGAAATAAAATGTGTGACTGTATTTTGGTGGCGTTGCAAGCGCGAGGTGCTTGGGCTTCTGCGTCGCGACGGAGAAACGCTATTCTAAAACTCTCATGCGTCGCGTGCGCTAACGCAAGCGCAAAATTGAGCGCTAGCGTGCGCTAAAATTGCGTACGTTATTCTAAAACTCGCTATTCTTGGTGCAGAGCGACAAGGCTTGACAAGATCCTCACGAGTCAATATGTTCCAGTTCTTGTGCTGTAAATCAGCCTATTTCGCGAAATTTCGGTTGCACAGAACTGTTGCATGTTTAGAAAAAAAGAAAAAGGCTACTACGAGAATTGCTGAAAAAATAATGTCCCACTTTTTTTTTTTTTCAATTAAAGAAAGTATTTTTGCAGGCTTCCTGTACACTTTATTTCTTTTACATGGTCTCTGCACACTTCTGCAGCTTTATGCCAGCACACAAGGACATGCATACTCTCCCTGTACGAGTTACCCAGCTAAGATGCTGCGAATTTTAATGTGGCAAGTACGGGCACATCTCTTCATTTGCAGGCATACCTACGGCTCTCACAAAGATGCTTTTTTATTGCCTGTCAACTCGCCTCACTCAACATGACGATATGTTTCGGTGGGAGACATCACTGTCAGGCTCTTCACCCATCCAGTCTCTAAACAGTTCTGGACATTCACATGCCGCGCCGACGCGTAGTGTCTACGAATCGATGCTGTCGCACATCTTCACTTTAGACTCATATCAAGTCCGTATGGGGCCCACAAGACCTTCGCAATAGGAAGGGCAGAGACTCATGGCGAATGGCTTTTGCCATCGCGCTGTACGGAGCGATACAAATTCCGTAGCGAAGTAGCAATCGGCAGGCGGCAGCGGCAGCGTCCGCGTCTGCTTCTTAATATTAGGCAATAGCGGCCGGCGGGAGGAAGTAGAGGAACTGATGTCACGTGGGAACTATGTATACAAGTGGCCATAGCTGCAGTGAGGACGGATAGCACTGCATCTGCACAAATAAATGACTTTCATACACATTTCGCTAGTGCAGTAATGCGAGGTTATACATAACATAATTTTCTCCAAGTGTGACATGTCAACATGCCAACTAAGCTTGAGCTGGAATGCTCACCTTTAAACCTAAGGTGTTCTTGTAGAAGTCGGTGAGTTTTCCAGTTCTAAAGTAGCCATGGCAATGTGGTTCAGCCTAAGGATTTTCCATGACCGCTGCAGGTCCACATGTGTAGCGTGGAAGCACCTTGAGAGAAGCTGGGCGGAGGTATTTAAACACGATCTCGAGAAAGCCTGCATTCTACCTGCAAGTAGAAAGAAGAAAAAAAGAAAAACAAATGCAAAATTAAGTTGCAAACGTCGCATGACCAAGGCAAGGAACTGAAACATTGTTTCAAGCTTCTGTTCACCGTACTTGGCGTCCGAAACCCCCGTCTGTTTACTTCATCGATACCTTGATAATGTAGCACAAACTCTAATTGTTTCATAACAGGGACGACGACGGACCTTTACTTTCCGAAGCTCAGCTCCGTTAATCATTCCCTTCCTCCTACTGCAACAGCTTCAGCATCGGGCGAGGCACGTTCTTACCTCTATCCTACTGAAACTGCTTCAGCTTCTCAGTACCGTCCGCCAGGAGCTCCTTTTCCAAGGCCAACTCCTGCTGTTTTCTTCGCTGCATGGAATTTTGCACGACGTGGAAGCTTCGCGTTCCCAGCAATCCGATGGCCACCACGGTTAGCCCAATCAGACCAATCACCGAGCCTTTGTGCAGTTTATCGGCTAAATTACTTTGCCTGTACTTTTTCATCGTCTACATTAATCGACCGGAAGGGAATTGGCGATAGAACAGCAGGAAATCACCAAATATGGAAACAAATGAAGAGCGATAAAGAAATTAAACTTGCCGAGAAATCGCCATTGAACGGACCACGGATAGCAACGAAATTCAACGGAATTGCACGAGACAACAGAGCGTTTCCAACTGAATCTCTGAACTCGCCGAATGAAGCCATGACATCTCCTGAAACGCTCCGATTGTGTTTCTCGCAGCGTGCATTTTCTTTATTTCACGGTTAAAAAATGTTGTAAATCATAAAATGTATCGGAAATACAAATTTAGGTGTACCTGGAAAATCAAAGTTACATTCTTACTTCTGGCTAAAGGTTTCGGTTTCATATTCTAACATGAAACGTGTATACTTTATTTCCTTCCTTTACTGATCTATTTGGGTGCATAAACCATATCGTTGTTAGGATGGTATAAACCGTTCTACTGTCTACATTTAAATTCTCTATCGCAGCGCATCTTTGCGCCACCGGCAGTCTTGCTCTCCGCAGTCTGGGGCAGGGCGGCTCTAGGCAATAAAAATTAGAGTAAAGCTATACGCACTCCGGAGTGCATTTCGGACGAGATGGCTATACGCACTCCGCCGAGAACTCATGCCCGTCGGGCCTCCCTTTTCGAACGGCGCGTGTATCACTGGGGAGCGTGTTAACCCAGCCCCCGCCTGCGTTCACGCCGCTTCGCGGCGACAGTATTGGCTGCTAATTACAAAACGTAACCAGTACACGCCGCTTCGCGGCGTCCAGCCGGCAACCAAAGCCCCGCTGTCCCCGATCGCACCTCCGGAAAGGAAGTCCCATTTAATTCTGCGAAGTTTCGTCGCCAACATTATCGCAAAAAAGAAATGTCGTAAACATCGCAATATGCCTCAATAAAACAAAATGAAAAAAAAAAAAGTACGCCTACCGGGGATTGAACCCGCGCCCACTTGCGTACAAAGCGGACGCTATAGCCACTGAGCTATGCCATCGCTGAAAAAACTCGTTGTGGCCATTCGTTTTATACGAGTTTAGCGGAGTGCGTATAGCCATCTCGTCCGAAATGCACTCCGGAGTGCGTATAGTTTTACTCTAAAAATTATCAGTGTTGCGGAGTTGCAACTCCGGAGTTGGAATGATTCCGGAATCATTCCGCATTTTCGCGACCCCGGAATGGCATGGGAATGGAATGGCGGCAACGTTGAGGGGAGTGGAATGGGAATGGAATAGACCATTTGCTGTCTTACCCAAGCATCAAGGAGAATGCAGGGATTGGTGTTCCACGCGCCTCACGTGCTGGCCTCAGCAGTAGTAACTTTTCCAAAGCAAAAACCTAAAACAAATGGCATCTTGCACGCGCGTTCGTCAATGCTTTCTTTTGGTTATTTACTTCGAATCTTTTATACAGGAAAGGCGTGCGCGTGCGGCGCGTGGAACACCAATCCCTGCATTCTCCTTGATGCTTGGGTAAGACAGCAAATGGTCTATTAGATGCCTTTCGCCCGGAATGGAAAAGGAATAAATGGGCCCGTAGTTTTTTTTTTTTTTAGAAATAAAATGATTGGGAATTTGTTAGCACCCCTAACAAACAGACTTATACGCAAACAAAAATGCAGTACAAAAAACAAGCGTCAAAGCAAAGAGCAGGGGGGGGGGGGGATCGGTGGCGCCTTTCACGGACGCGAAGCCGGGCTTCACTGGCGTTACACGAGAGCGAAACAAGAAACTAAGCACCAATCAAAAGAAACTAAGGGAGCGGCAAAGAAACCGCCATGCACGGCTCCTCTATGGCTCCTCATCGTCCTTCTTGTGTTGCTTTTTTTTCCTTTTTTAACGACATGAAGAATGCACGCGCGCACAGACTGAGATTTGAAAGCGGGGGAGACTCATAACTCGCAGAGCTCTGATAACTCGTTGACTCGCTCGCCGCCGAAAGATGATCAGTTATTGTTTTCTTATAGTTCGAGGAGCGTTGTTTAGCAGGCGGCGGCCAACCCTGCTGCCTTCCACGTTCATTCACGCGCACACCTTTGAAATGCGAAATGTGGGTTTGCTTCGGCATTAAAACAAAGCAAGCGAAATTCACTTCTCCCTTCTCCTCTTGCGCTTTGCTCCGACGCTTGTTTTTTTTAATGCTGCATTTTTACGTGTAAGTCCGCCTTTTACTTGGGCTTTCTTCTGATGCTTCAAGTGGGTTAGGGTTACAAGCAAGCCAGCGGATTTCCGTTCATTTCCTTAGACTTTAGTCTCTGCATACTTCGTTTCACCTTGCGATGGACCGCTGCGGACGCTACGAGTCACCTCAGGCAATCCAGCACCATGAGCGGGGACTACACGCACGGCGCTGCGCCCTGGGGTCACGTGACACTCAGAAGGCACTGGATTGGTTTTGATGGCACTCGTGCTATCTGCTGTGGTCCATCATAAGGTAAAGTAGACTATCGTCAGCGCTCTTTTTGCGTGACCCAACTGAATAGACCTGTCGAAAGAAAGACGAGGCGCGACCGTTGCTGCGGGGGCCACTGAGAAGGAGAGCTGGATCAGGATGGTGCTACTGAGGTTTTGGCTTCCATCGACGCCGGCTGTGCACCCGTCGCCACAACGCGAACAACCTGACACCGAGGCAGAAAAATGAATCGGAATTGGTACCGTCTGCTGCCTGAACCCGCCGCTCGATCAGCGCGAAGGGGAACATCACAGTTCGGACGAGAGGACAAGAAAAATACAGATCGAGTCATGGCATCGTGGAAGACATTTTTCAACAATTGTCGCGAAGAAAATAAGCAAGCTGCACGCTGCAAGTTTTGCAACGAAACTATACACGCTGCAATCGGCGTATCATCGAACTTTATGAGTGACCCAGATGATCAACAAATGACAAGTATTAATTAACCGATAACGTCCGTATAATGAACGAACCACAATGAACAAACGTACATTTGAGCCCACACGTTGTATTGAATGCCTGGAAAACACATAAAGAATTGAATTGAATATGATAAGAAATATCGAGATTCGTAAAGCAAGCGTGAATTTATGCGTTTTAAAACAGGTTGCGTGACATCATGGCCTATACGGTCCCTCGTGCTGCGCTATAGAAGTTGCACTTTGTCAGAGGATGTGATCTTGCCGCTGTGCATGAAGTCGGTTCCAGCAGCGTACTAGCCGTGTTGCTGTGCACGTGTTTGAAGAATACAGTAATATAGCTTATTTCGGCGCCACGCACGAACTGGGTATTTTTATGGTCTTATCAAACATACACGCTGGCCGCAAATGTCCTAAAAGACAAATGCAAAAAAAAGATGAGTGGATTTAAGTGTTGTTGTTTGTTGCGAGCCAATTGGTCGCGAGACCGATGTCTTAAACAAGCACCGACATATTAAGGGGCTTTCTCGATGTTTGCAGTACAATGTAAACAAACACACTGTGCCATTAACGCTTTTGAAGTAATTACTTTTTTTTTTTGCAATTGTCTATGGCATCGTTTGATAATGTCAGCTGTACGCTGCTCATGCCGGCAACACAGTGTAGCTGTCAAGTGCCAGTTTTTACGGTTAGGAATTAGAGGGATGGAATGGAACGATTCAGCCATTCCAGGAGTGTGAATGGGCCCAGTGTTCCCATTCCTAGGCAGAGGTCGGCATTTTAGGTCGCCCTCACTCACCCTCACCCTCACAGCCACACTAACGTCAGCCCCTCACTCACCCTCACCCTCACAGCTACACTCACCCTCATCCCCTCACTCACCCTCACACTCACACTCACCTTCAGCCTTCACTCACCCTCACTCACCCTCACGCCCCTCATGCACTCACCGCCCTCACGGCCCTCACACCCCTCACGCACTCACGGTCCTCACAGCCCCTCACGCCCCTCACGCACTCACTGGCCCTCACGCCCCTCACGCACTCACCGCCCTCACGCCCCTCACGCCCTCACAGCCCTCACGCACCTCACGCCCCTCACGCACTCATGGCCCTCACGCCCCTCACGCCCCTCACGCACTCATGGCCCTCACGCTCCTCACGCACTCACCGCCCTCACGACCCTCACGCACTCACGGCCCTCACGGCCCTCACGGCCCTCACTCACCCTCACACTCATGAATTTTCCTGGTTCAGAAACTCACTCACCCTCACCTCACCTGTGAGGATGAGGGTGAGTGAGGGTGAGTGAGTGCCCTCATGAGTGAGGTTTGCCGAGGTATGTTCCTAGGAGTTCAAAGGAATTGAATTATCGAAAACTCTAATTCCCGGAATCGAATGGGAATGGAATGAGGGTGCCCATTCCGCAACACTGGGCAATATTGCTCTAGGTCTAAACGCTTATTTTTTTACTCTTTCTTTTTTGTAATGATTTGGCTGTAACTTGCACGTTAGTATTAGCTTTTTCGCAAGTCTTCTCTCTCTCGCTTATTTTTCTGTAACTCCCATGGACCATGGTAGTATTTCCCTCTTTCGCAAATCTTCTCCCTCTCTCGCTTATTTTTATACTTGTTCTGAAGCGCGTGAAAGAGCGTGCCCTTGCACGTGCTCTTTCACGGTATTCACGATTCACGAGGTTTGGGATTGACGGTTGTAATTCCGATAGTGACGGAGGTGCTTCGCTACAAAAAGTCTCGTTTGAAAATAAGCCTCAGCTGTGTTTTGAGTTTCTGCTGTCCTGTGACTCCTGTCCCTTTTTGTGTATGTCCCATGTCTCCATGTTTTTAGTAACTTTACAAACTGAAATTGTTATACGCGCATATCGTGTAGGATTTGTAGTCTTCAAAATTATTAGGAAAAGGTAAACAGATCTTCCGATTTTAATTATCACACCGCGACTTGGCGTACATTTAGCGGTCGGTCGGCGCTAACGCGAAAGTTTTAAACATTCGAGATGCTGTACCTCTATAAATGGTTTACTTTTATTTATGTGCTTTTCTCCAGTGTTGGGTAAAGTACAGGGTGTCACAAAAGAAAATTTACACGGTCTTTTTTACCGCAAAAATAAACTAGACATCGCCGAACGCTATTCTCTGCCCAAAGGTAGAGCTAGAGGTCACAACCAGATGCCAAAGTTTAAGCCCGATCCGGTAACTTAATCAAAAGTTATAAGTGATTTTCTGAAAATTTCAATGAGAAAATGGAGCCCATTTTTGCCCGTTTTCGGTTTCTGGTGCCATTGAGCCCCATGTGTTCGGAAACTGCGTCGGCCGCCATTTTCCCATTGAAGTTTTCAGAAAATCAGTTATACTTTTTGATTAAGCTATCGGATAGGGCTGAAACTTTGCCATCTGGTTGTGACCTCTAGCGCTACCTTTGGGCGGAGAATGAGCGTTCGGCGATGCCTAGTTTATTCTTGCGGTAAGAAAGACGGTGTAAATTTTCTTTTGTGACACCCTGTACATCTAAAAGGTACTTCAAGTACAGCACAAAGTAAATGAGACGTGATGTACTTTAAGTAAAGTATTAAGTATACTGGATGCAACTTACTTGAAGTAAAGTACTATAAATGCAATGTACTTTCAAAGTGAAGTACAAGTATTTTAATACAATCTTTCATGGTGCCCTTACATTCCCCTATACAGTGATTTTTTAACTGGTATGCATTGCACAGGGTAATCAGTGGTGCATGACCTAATTTCAAAAACAGCAGCGAATATTTGATAAAGTCAAGTGGCCACGGAGTAGTTATTTTCAGGAATGGAGTCAAAGTCAGAAGTCCCTCTTCTGAATTTGGCGCCCCTTGCACTGGATTGTTGCACCCAAAGCAGTGGCGGTCCCAGACATTGGTTTTAGGGGGGCGAAATTGCTGCTTAAATAACAAAAAAGAGACATCACACTTTTTTGTGAATAAAGATTTTTTTTTATTAGTCCCACTGTTTGGAAGTCGGAAATGCGCAACATGTAAACCTTTGCTTGCAATATAGCTTTAGCGCTGAATACATTCGACACGTGCACAATCGTACAACATTACATATACTTTTTTTATTTATTCACAAATGTTACTACCTTCCATTGAAAGTAGTCGTAGGACTGGAGTTTTATATAACAAATATAAAAAGTGCAGTGAAAGGTTTCTAATGAAAATGAGCAATAATTGAAGTAATGAAGTAATTTTCAAAACCTCATTCACACTTGGTAAACTGTACACGTCATGAGAAGAAACTAAGTCAGTGAACGATTCAGAATAATGCAAAAGGAGAAACTTGTCAAGCAAAATATCGACAGTTGGAAAGACCACGCACGATCAAAGGGCCTTATTTACACTTCACATGTGTATTCAATAA
Organism: Ixodes ricinus; assembly: GCA_037355805.1. NCBI lineage: Eukaryota > Metazoa > Arthropoda > Arachnida > Ixodida > Ixodidae > Ixodes > Ixodes ricinus. The sequence continues at coordinate 31,985 of JAZHYW010007833.1, read as the reverse complement.
TCAAAATAGTAAAACATGGCGCAAAAGCTGGCACCAAAGACACAAAATATACAATAACAAACAAATCAAAATCACTGCGGTGACAGTGTAGCAAATACCAGTTTTCAAACACAAAAATGAGATTTCTGCGACATTGGGGATTGATAACAATTGGAACAGCAAGTTTACTAGAACTGAGAGAAAAATGAAGTCTATATGACTGCCGATGCGACACAATGCCAAAAGGCAATTTTTTTCCTTTGAATCTTAACAGTTTTCAAAAAAGTGAAAATTCTAAGCAGACGGTGTAACACATTCTCCTCCTCGCCGATTGTGGGATGACCAAAAATTAGAATGAGCGATTTTGAAGTCATCACACACTTCAGAGAAGGAAGTCGGTCCTTCGCTTCCTCGCGCTTGCAAAACGGTCTGTAACACGTGACGTGTCAACAGGAATATCCCGATGGATGTTTAAAAGCGCTAGCCCCGTTAGACGCTCCTCGGTCATCTTGGCCCGCAGCCACGTTTTCAAGCGACGGAGCGTTGAAAACGTGCGCTCCGCCGAGGCGACGCTGACTGGAAGTGAGGCCAGAATCTGCAGCAATGTTCGCACATTCGGATACAGATCTCCATCGCAAGCGTCGAGGGACTCGATGGCTGTGGATGGAGCTGGGTTGTCACCATTTTGTCGCAGCCATTTCGCCTTCCACATTATTAGTTCATACCCAAGAGTTTTCGCCATAAGGGTTCGGTTATTAGAATCTAGAATGCGATGATACCGATCTGTCAGTCTCTCTACTCGTGCATCGTTGGGTTCGATCACGTCTGTTATGAGAGTGCGGGGTACGCATACGTTCAAGTCGTAAACAGAAAGGGTTTCCTCAGGAAAACGCGAAGAGAGGTCTTCGATAATCGATTCCAAAATCGGAATGAAAACTCTTTGCCGGTAGAATGTCTCAAGGTCCTCCACCTGTGGGTCCTGGCTGCGCATCTGTTTGGCTGCTGTCCGGGGAACTGACAGTTCCACACCTAACTCGTTTGCAGTAGCCCTAACTTCTGCGAACAACTGGCTGAACTCAGCGTCACAGTTCTGTCTTTTAGACTTCAGTTGGAAGAGGGTGTCGTGTAAGAGCTCGACCGCAGTTTTCACATCCAAGGTTTCTTTCTGGAAAAGCCTACTCAAGGGTTGTGTGAGGGCAAAAATATCACTCATTGAGACCAACACAACCAGGAAGTTGCTAGTCCGAAGTCCTGCAATCAAAGTGCTTGCCTTAGCTGCTGATGGCGTCTGGTTCTTCCAGTTCGCCACGATTTCCAGTGCCTCAAGAATATCCGCTAAGGACGACCTGAATTCTAGAACGGCACTGTGGCGCTCTACCCAGCGGGTTTCGCAAAGTCCCTGAAGTTGCTCTTTTAGTACGCGTCGAAGCACCGCGTTTCGTTTCGACGACGACGTGAAGAAAGACACAGTTGCCGTAATGATACCCATAAAGTTGCGGACACTCTGAACGGAAGAGGACTTTGAGAGGGACAGATTCAGGGCGTGGCTGAAACATGGACAACGGACGGCGTTCACGGCTTCTTTCTTAATCTCGTGAATTGCGCCGCAAGTTTCAGAAATCATTAGACTACATCCATCTGTTCCGATACCGACACAGTTGGTTGGAAGCAAACCCATTGACTTGATTTCTTTTTTGACAATTTTTCCCAAGATTTCTCCTGTCAGCGACGGCTCGTAGGCCGGGCTGCGGCCTTCGTCGTCGTTTTGCGAGTCGCCCGCAAAGATGGACGCGTGGCAATCTACAAATTTTGCGAAGTCTTCTCTTATCGCGTGAGTTCCATCTTGAGATTTTTGGACATAGCGAAAAACAAGGCTCATTTGGGACATATGTGAGATGTCGGTAGTTTCATCGAAAATAATGCTGTAGTACTCAGCACGCATCAAGTTTTTTTGGATCTGCGCGAGAACTTCATCTCCACAACATCCAATCAACTCGTTTTGAGTGCGGCTGCTAATATAAGTAGCCCTCGAGGACGATGCCTTAAGGTGGTTCTGCAATGCCTTGTCTCCGGATTGAACTAAAAAACGCAGCAGTTCCCGAAAGTTTCCCTGGTTAACAGGGCTAGATGCTTCGTCGTGTTCAGGCAGTGAAAGTGCACCAAAGTCTCTGTGTCCACGCAGTGGTATATTCTGCCTGCCGAGGAAGACGATGCAGTCGATAATGCGGCCAATACGGCCACGATTTTCAGCAATCTTCTCCAGTCTTTTAGTTTCTAGTTGATTAGCTACGTCTTTTGCCGGAGAGTTGTGGCATGCAAGAAATGCCTTTCCGGCTTCGACGGCGTCGCGGTGGTATTTGCTGCTGTTATGCAGCTCCAGAGCCCCATCTTTTCCGAGCAGCTTCGCGAAAGAAGTGAGTGGTCGTGTAACCAGGTTATTGAGAGGCACGTTGCGCTGATACCCTCCGACACTCCCGACCACAAAGAATGGGCAATACTTGCAGAAAAGTCCCCTCTTCGCGTCAGAGACAACCAGCCAGGGATATTTGGACAAATGCTCTTCCCTTACAAAACGATTCTCGACTTTTCCTTTCTTTTTATGCTGCGACGAGGGGTAAACATAGCCCTTTGGCGCTTGCCAGTGGTTCTCCAATAACTGGGAAAGCGTAAAGTCGTCTGGCCTACCTTTACCAGCAAAATTTCCTACGTCGAAAGTGCTCACGCGAGTGGTCGGCTCACTTACTTCCTTGATTTGCCCGGGTGAGTCCGACAGAGGGGAAGTGTCTTCTTGCAGACAGCTGACAGATCCGGTCGCCGGAACGGCACATAGAGGTGAGGCTGCGGCGGAGGGCAGGCAGGAGGAGTCGCTTGCGGCACCTTTGCACAGGGTCGATGAGAAAACATGGGGCGCCACCAGCGAAGTCGCCGGAGCTAGATCCTTTTCGTCCAAGGGCACGAGTAGAGACTCGATTCTTGAACGCTTGCTTCCTTGAGCAGATGAATCGTCCACCTGCAAAAATTAACATGTGCTCTTCAATTGCCACTTTCCGTTTGCAACGCGCAGTTGAGTGCAGTAAAATTCATATTAGTCATGCATATTCATGCAGTTGTTCGTATTACTTACTGATTTGATTCCGCTCGATGAGTGGCGCAGCTCGGAGGAATTCTCTTGTGAAAAGCTGGTAGCACGGGCAGACGAAACGTCCAACGACCATGAGGATACGCAGGGCAAGGGCAGGCCACTTGTCGAAGAGGAATCAGACGCTGTTGGCGAAGCGTCCGCGCTAGATGTTGAGCTTTCTTTCCTCAGTGGTAGGAAAAAGAGTCGATTCTGGAACGCTTGCCCCTTTGGCCAGACGAATCGGCCGCCTGAAAATATACATTGTACAGTTCTTAAATGCATATTATTACTTAGAATAATCCAAATTTGCAGATGAATGAACCGAACTGATCAAATGAAATAAGAAAGTTCAGAATAGCAAATAAATAAATGCAGTCGCTTGCAAAACATGTCGTCCTTATTTTTAAAAACAAAGAAAATATTACTTACCATTATTATTCAGAGCCGGTCCAGATGCAATAGATGCCCGCCACCCGTTCTGTGCTCTTTCTTGAACTACCTTGGTTTGGAACCGAGCGGATGTCCGTGGTGCTACAGGGGCCACCTCGGCCAGGCAAGGGACTGGAATGCGGCCGGAGGGACACGTCCGATGCGCTCGGTGGCTGAAGCGTAACTCTTTATTCAACGGTCAACAACGTGGGGTTGAAGCGCCACGGGGACGCAACCCTGAAAACACGGGCGCATGGATGGATGGATGAATACGGCTGAGTCCTTTGGATCGGGCGGTAGCTTACGCCACCTAGCCACTTTGTCTTACCATTTAAGCTTAGAATATTTAAATGTGAAAACTCTATACACTCCGCACTGAACAGAAAGTGAGGCTATAAAACCCCCTTGCCATCAGTTAATAAGAAAATACCTAGTTTTCTCGTGCTTTCTGCCACCATTCATTTAATCTTTGCTTGGTAATCTATCTATATTGCAACAGTGGCGCCATCTAGGTACTGTGTACAGAACTAGCGAAAAGTTTAAATACTACAGTTTGCAGCTAACGGCCAAGGCTCTTTCTTCGTCGAGGTCGGCAGGCCACTGCCAATAATTAACAGTTGCGGCCTTCCTCGCGTGTCTGTAGATGTGTGATTGACTTGATTGAAATATGTCTCTATTTACTAAGATCGCTAATGCCTCTCGAGCCTCAAGCGAAATGGATCCTGTATGAAGCGTATGACGACGCTGAGTATTTGTGTAGGGAGAGAATTCTGGCCTCTGTCCGAGCTCACAGATTCTCCAATCAAGACCGACTGTGCTCTCTTTTTGCTTAACCGTAAAAAAAAAAAAAAAAAAAAGCGATCGATTTGGGGGGGGCGGTCGCCCCCTTCGCCCCCCTTAGGACCGCCACTGACCCAAAGGGGGTTACATGTGCTAGGAGAGAGCATGTCGTCGGCCCCGTAGCTTCCGCAAGAAATCCTCTCATAGAGAAGTGTTCTTTCCTTGGGCAAGAGAGCTGGTGATAATAATCATAATGTGACACCTGAGATTGGGGTGCGGAAAAATCAAAGAACTTTCAAATAGAAGGAAAAGATGAAGGAAAATGTCTCAAAAATATTGTAACATCCTCCTCTGTTTTTTTTTTTTGCTTCGATTTGAAAATTTAATTTTTCCGCACCACAGTTTCAGGTGCTACATTATGATTAATTTTGCTCTCCTCATATTTTAAACCTCCTCGCTTGCGCTGACCGACCGAGAAGTAGCGAGAGTTTAAAAAGCTCCGGGAAAGCCGCCCCCAGAACAAACGGAGCGATGCACCGTCTGCCCACGTTTCTGGTGAGAGTAGAATATCCCTCCCAGCATTTCTTCGGAATTGACAAAGCATCATTTCGTGGCACAAATTTAACAAAACCAAATTTGGGAAATGTACTTTGAAGTCAGGAATTGTACTTTCCTCGGAAAGTACCAGAAAAAATACTTTAAGTAAAGTACAAGTACATACTCAGTGAATGTACTACTTCAAGTAAAGTACAAGTTTCCTAAACTTACTTGAAGTAGTACTTTAAGTACAATGTACTTAAAAGTACTTCCAAACACTGCATTTCTTATATAAAAATAATTTAAAAAAAATGTCACCACAGAAGTCCAGCATTTTCGGCAGCGCCCAACTGCACTGCGATGCAGACAAAAAAAAAAAGCTCGAGGTACACCTAAGCACCTTTTATGAGTTGTGAATGCGAAAGCATGCAAACCGCTCGTCCGCTCCCTTTTTCGTCTGCTGCGTACTTTTCGTCGCCGGTCGGCGCGCGTGCTCCCTGGTGACCTTGGACGCTCCGTGTTAATAGGGAGTTTTCGTAGACCGCGGTCTCCCCTCCGCTAAGCCCTCCGCAACGAGGAAGCCGCTACCGCGCCTGCGCGCCGACGGCCTTGTCTGTAGAAACCCGGATCTCGTAGCGGGTTGCGGAGAGCGTTGCGGGATAGCGGAAACGATCTACGAAAACTCCCATAGACCGTGTTTCGCCCTCCGCTAAGCCCTTTGCAACGAAGCAGCCGCTACTGCGCCGGCGCGCCAATGGCATTGACTGTAGAGTTCCGGCTAGCGCAGCTGGTTGCGGAGAGCGTTGCGGGACAGCGGAAACGATCTACGAAAACTCACTAACGGCACGCCAAGGGGCTAACGGTCGTGGAAATGGACGAGCGCAGCGGCCAGTGAGAGCCCCGTCGACGCGCGCCAGCCGATGGAACCGAAGGCGATCGCGGAAACTAGGTGCCGTTTTCGCGCTTCAAACTGACGAAGTGAGCTCACTCCATAAGACAATTAATGCTTTCGGATTAAAACATATTTTCAGTGCGATTAGAATGATGGGTCAGGATTTCTCACGGAAAGCGCCCTTCAGGGACTACTCATCGGTGGAGCCGCTCGGCCATTTTGTGTCGGACAGGCGCACCAAACAGTCACTCAGTGTCGGCCTCTTGTCTACAGTCTCGTTCACACACTTCGACTTCTTAGGACCGGGTGCCTTAAAATCTTTTACGGCGAGAGAACACACTGGCGCCCCGTATCGGGTAGCAGTGGAACACTAGGCGGTCCCGTATATTTTCTATATTTTTGCGCTTAATGTTTTTTCTTTCTGATATGATAAACCAACATGTATCATAAGATACATTTGACCTCGCGAATACCGCAAAAGCTTCGATCTAGTAAAATGCAGTCCCAGGGTCAGCGCATAGATGGCACCAGCATATCAGTGTGTTCTCTTATTAGAGGTTTTAGGATACTCGGCTCTAAGAAGTCGCAATTGTATGAACAGGACTTAAAGGGGGAGGGGGGGGTGCAACGATTTCCGGACTTCGGTCAAACATTTGTGGAAGTTGTCCTCTGACACTTCTAAAGTAAAGAACAGAAAACCGATTTCGCCTACGTGTCCTAGTTGTTGTGTAAAAACAAAGATAAATATTGGCATTTCTCATCCCCAAGATTGGTGGACATCGGCGCGTCCCTACAACTTGCGCCATCTATCGGCTACCAAGAGCGGGGGCCACCGTAACTCAATGGGCGAAAGCCGTTTATATTCACTTACTCAAAAACTCGGCCAATAATCGCTTTGCACTCATTAAGGTTGTGTTGGGTGCGGTGTCCGTACTTTTTGGGGAAAATTTAGAAATCGTACGATCACGTTATACACAGCCAAATGACGATCAAAAATATTTACATTGCGTCTATGGCAAGACCCGAAGAAAAAGACCGAGTTTTAATGAAAGATCGTTGTTCTACAGAAAACGACCTCCCATACTGGATTGCACTCATCAGTAACAGGTTGCCAAGGGACTCAGCTATCTTTTAGTAACTTTCATTTTTAGTTTAATTAATTTTAAGGTAGACCGCCATTGCTCCGAATATTTAAAGGGAATGCTGCGCAACCTGTTTACGGCTTGCAAATAGCATATCAACGATCGTGGTGCGCCGAATTAACACATGAGAAGAAAACTCCTTAACCATCACTTTTACATAAACAAAGCCTATATCACAGTCACAGTACTCAAGGTTTGAACCCGGGTTTAGAATTAATAGTTATTTTATCTGTATCTTAGTTTCCATTAAAATGTATCACTGTCTTACACGTTGCCGCTGCGTGGCAAGTGGCAAAACACGCAGATACCGCACGAGGTTTGAACCCCTCGTGGGGTTCAAACCCTCGGTAAGACAGCTAAAAAGGCGAGATATGGATCTGAAATCCCAGTTTTTCGATGAACGCGCATTCCCGCTACCCAAAGGCTAGAACTCCTAGCTGTGTCAAACCTTGAATATACCGTAGGCTATATATTTTCCGGTTTTAACCGAAAAACACCGATAAACATTCGCCGGTGTCGAAAGTATGAAATCGGTTAAAGCCCCAAAACACCGGTTTTTACATATTTTCGAGAAAACGCTGGTTTCTTTTTTTTTTTCACTGATAAATCCTGTAGTTTTATCCGATAAACATCCGCCGGCGACGGAAATAAAAAATCGTTCAAAACAAAAATACCCCGGTTTCCACATAATTTTTCTCTAGCAATGTTTTTGTCGTTTTTTTCACTGAAAAAGTCCCACACAAACTTTCGTCAAACACATTATCTTGCCCGGAATCATGCATTTTGCCAGTCTTTCTTTTGTGACCTACGTGTTCTTGGACTCTTGGAGAACAGTAGCTTTCTTCTACTGTTCCCTAAGGCCAGCGATCCTCCTGGGTCACCGACCTTGAAGATCACTATTAGTGGCCCGAGAGGCCAGCTACAGCCGGTGCTCTTGTTCTCTTGAGATGACAACCGTCTCAATGCCCTTGTCCTATACAAGTCAGAACGGGAGAATTATGTGAAAGAGATTGTGTAAAAGATGTAAATAAAATTTGAACTGTTTTTCGTCTTCAGTGGTCGTTTACATTCGCAATTCTTCCTCCCGATAATCACCGTTTTAGCGCCTGCACGAGAGAATTCACCGAAAAACACCAGTATTCTAGAAAGAAATAAACACCGATAAACATCCGCCGATTTTCGTCATAAATGAACACCGGAAAGTATAGACACTAGTTGTATGATAGTTACATGTGTGTACAATAGCGTCACGCCGAGTGCAAACGCGATTTCGGCGTAAATAGATTAGAATCGGGTCATTTAAAAAAGGTTCACACTGCCAAGAAAATGCGCGAATTATATCGGAAAGACCACTTTTTCGACATACGCGGAATCGTCCTGCCCAAAGGCTAGAACCCCGAGCCGAGTCAAACCTTGGTTATACGATAGTTTCATGTGTGTACAATAGCGTCCCGCCGAGTGCAAACGCGATTTCGGCATAAATAGATTAGAATCTGGTCATTTAAGACAGGTTACTCTGCCAAGAAAAGGCGCGAATTATATCGGAAAGACCACTTTTTCGACATACGCGGAATCGTCCTGCCCAAAGGCTAGAACCCCGAGCCGAGTCAAACCTTGGTTTTACGATAGTTTCATGTGTGTACAATAGCGTCCCGCCGAGTGCAAACGCGATTTCGGCATAAATAGATTAGAATCTGGTCATTTAAGACAGGTTACTCTGCCAAGAAAAGGCGCGAATTATATCGGAAATACCACTTTTTCGACATACGCGGAATCGTCCTGCCCAAAGGCTAGAACCCCGAGCCGAGTCAAACCTTGGTTTTACGATAGTTTCATGTGTGTACAATAGCGTCCCGCCGAGTGCAAACGCGATTTCGGCATAAATAGATTAGAATCTGGTCATTTAAGACAGGTTACTCTGCCAAGAAAAGGCGCGAATTATATCGGAAAGACCACTTTTTCGACATACGCGGAATCGTCCTGCCCAAAGGCCAGAACCCCGAGCCGATGTCAAACCTTGGTTTTACGATAGTTTCATGTGTGTACAATAGCGTCCCGCCGAGTGCAAACGCGATTTCGGCATAAATAGATTAGAATCTGGTCATTTAAGACAGGTTACTCTGCCAAGAAAAGGCGCGAATTATATCGGAAAGACCACTTTTTCGACATACGCGGAATCGTCCTGCCCAAAGGCTAGAACCCCGAGCCGAGTCAAACCTTGGTTATACGATAGTTTCATGTGTGTACAATAGCGTCCCGCCGAGTGCAAACGCGATTTCGGCATAAATAGATTAGAATCTGGTCATTTAAGACAGGTTACTCTGCCAAGAAAAGGCGCGAATTTATATCGGAAAGACCACTTTTTCGACATACGCGGAATCGTCCTGCCCAAAGGCTAGAACCCCGAGCCGAGTCAAACCTTGGTTTTACGATAGTTTCATGTGTGTACAATAGCGTCCCGCCGAGTGCAAACGCGATTTCGGCATAAATAGATTAGAATCTGGTCATTTAAGACAGGTTACTCTGCCAAGAAAAGGCGCGATTTATATCGGAAAGACCACTTTTTCGACATACGCGGAATCGTCCTGCCCAAAGGCTAGAACCCCGAGCCGAGTCAAACCTTGGTTATACGATAGTTTCATGTGTGTACAATAGCGTCCCGCCGAGTGCAAACGCGATTTCGGCATAAATAGATTAGAATCTGGTCATTTAAGACAGGTTACTCTGCCAAGAAAAGGCGCGATTTATATCGGAAAGACCACTTTTTCGACATACGCGGAATCGTCCTGCCCAAAGGCTAGAACCCCGAGCCGAGTCAAACCTTGGTTTTACGATAGTTTCATGTGTGTACAATAGCGTCCCGCCGAGTGCAAACGCGATTTCGGCATAAATAGATTAGAATCTGGTCATTTAAGACAGGTTACTCTGCCAAGAAAAGGCGCGAATTATATCGGAAAGACCACTTTTTCGACATACGCGGAATCGTCCTGCCCAAAGGCTAGAACCCCGAGCCGAGTCAAACCTTGGTTATACGATAGTTTCATGTGTGTACAATAGCGTCCCGCCGAGTGCAAACGCGATTTCGGCATAAATAGATTAGAATCTGGTCATTTAAGACAGGTTACTCTGCCAAGAAAAGGCGCGAATTATATCGGAAAGACCACTTTTTCGACATACGCGGAATCGTCCTGCCCAAAGGCTAGAACCCCGAGCCGAGTCAAACCTTGGTTTTACGATAGTTTCATGTGTGTACAATAGCGTCCCGCCGAGTGCAAACGCGATTTCGGCATAAATAGATTAGAATCTGGTCATTTAAGACAGGTTACTCTGCCAAGAAAAGGCGCGAATTATATCGGAAAGACCACTTTTTCGACATACGCGGAATCGTCCTGCCCAAAGGCTAGAACCCCGAGCCGAGTCAAACCTTGGTTATACGATAGTTTCATGTGTGTACAATAGCGTCCCGCCGAGTGCAAACGCGATTTCGGCATAAATAGATTAGAATCTGGTCATTTAAGACAGGTTACTCTGCCAAGAAAAGGCGCGAATTATATCGGAAAGACCACTTTTTCGACATACGCGGAATCGTCCTGCCCAAAGGCTAGAACCCCGAGCCGAGTCAAACCTTGGTTTTACGATAGTTTCATGTGTGTACAATAGCGTCCCGCCGAGTGCAAACGCGATTTCGGCATAAATAGATTAGAATCTGGTCATTTAAGACAGGTTACTCTGCCAAGAAAAGGCGCGAATTATATCGGAAAGACCACTTTTTCGACATACGCGGAATCGTCCTGCCCAAAGGCTAGAACCCCGAGCCGAGTCAAACCTTGGTTTTACGATAGTTTCATGTGTGTACAATAGCGTCCCGCCGAGTGCAAACGCGATTTCGGCATAAATAGATTAGAATCTGGTCATTTAAGACAGGTTACTCTGCCAAGAAAAGGCGCGAATTATATCGGAAAGACCACTTTTTCGACATACGCGGAATCGTCCTGCCCAAAGGCTAGAACCCCGAGCCGAGTCAAACCTTGGTTTTACGATAGTTTCATGTGTGTACAATAGCGTCCCGCCGAGTGCAAACGCGATTTCGGCATAAATAGATTAGAATCTGGTCATTTAAGACAGGTTACTCTGCCAAGAAAAGGCGCGAATTATATCGGAAAGACCACTTTTTCGACATACGCGGAATCGTCCTGCCCAAAGGCTAGAACCCCGAGCCGAGTCAAACCTTGGTTTTACGATAGTTTCATGTGTGTACAATAGCGTCCCGCCGAGTGCAAACGCGATTTCGGCATAAATAGATTAGAATCTGGTCATTTAAGACAGGTTACTCTGCCAAGAAAAGGCGCGAATTATATCGGAAAGACCACTTTTTCGACATACGCGGAATCGTCCTGCCCAAAGGCTAGAACCCCGAGCCGAGTCAAACCTTGGTTTTACGATAGTTTCATGTGTGTACAATAGCGTCCCGCCGAGTGCAAACGCGATTTCGGCATAAATAGATTAGAATCTGGTCATTTAAGACAGGTTACTCTGCCAAGAAAAGGCGCGAATTATATCGGAAAGACCACTTTTTCGACATACGCGGAATCGTCCTGCCCAAAGGCTAGAACCCCGAGCCGAGTCAAACCTTGGTTATACGATAGTTTCATGTGTGTACAATAGCGTCCCGCCGAGTGCAAACGCGATTTCGGCATAAATAGATTAGAATCTGGTCATTTAAGACAGGTTACTCTGCCAAGAAAAGGCGCGAATTATATCGGAAAGACCACTTTTTCGACATACGCGGAATCGTCCTGCCCAAAGGCTAGAACCCCGAGCCGAGTCAAACCTTGGTTTTACGATAGTTTCATGTGTGTACAATAGCGTCCCGCCGAGTGCAAACGCGATTTCGGCATAAATAGATTAGAATCTGGTCATTTAAGACAGGTTACTCTGCCAAGAAAAGGCGCGAATTATATCGGAAAGACCACTTTTTCGACATACGCGGAATCGTCCTGCCCAAAGGCTAGAACCCCGAGCCGAGTCAAACCTTGGTTATACGATAGTTTCATGTGTGTACAATAGCGTCCCGCCGAGTGCAAACGCGATTTCGGCATAAATAGATTAGAATCTGGTCATTTAAGACAGGTTACTCTGCCAAGAAAAGGCGCGAATTATATCGGAAAGACCACTTTTTCGACATACGCGGAATCGTCCTGCCCAAAGGCTAGAACCCCGAGCCGAGTCAAACCTTGGTTATACGATAGTTTCATGTGTGTACAATAGCGTCCCGCCGAGTGCAAACGCGATTTCGGCATAAATAGATTAGAATCTGGTCATTTAAGACAGGTTACTCTGCCAAGAAAAGGCGCGAATTATATCGGAAAGACCACTTTTTCGACATACGCGGAATCGTCCTGCCCAAAGGCTAGAACCCCGAGCCGAGTCAAACCTTGGTTTTACGATAGTTTCATGTGTGTACAATAGCGTCCCGCCGAGTGCAAACGCGATTTCGGCATAAATAGATTAGAATCTGGTCATTTAAGACAGGTTACTCTGCCAAGAAAAGGCGCGAATTATATCGGAAAGACCACTTTTTCGACATACGCGGAATCGTCCTGCCCAAAGGCTAGAACCCCGAGCCGAGTCAAACCTTGGTTTTACGATAGTTTCATGTGTGTACAATAGCGTCCCGCCGAGTGCAAACGCGATTTCGGCATAAATAGATTAGAATCTGGTCATTTAAGACAGGTTACTCTGCCAAGAAAAGGCGCGAATTATATCGGAAAGACCACTTTTTCGACATACGCGGAATCGTCCTGCCCAAAGGCTAGAACCCCGAGCCGAGTCAAACCTTGGTTTTACGATAGTTTCATGTGTGTACAATAGCGTCCCGCCGAGTGCAAACGCGATTTCGGCATAAATAGATTAGAATCTGGTCATTTAAGACAGGTTACTCTGCCAAGAAAAGGCGCGAATTATATCGGAAAGACCACTTTTTCGACATACGCGGAATCGTCCTGCCCAAAGGCTAGAACCCCGAGCCGAGTCAAACCTTGGTTATACGATAGTTTCATGTGTGTACAATAGCGTCCCGCCGAGTGCAAACGCGATTTCGGCATAAATAGATTAGAATCTGGTCATTTAAGACAGGTTACTCTGCCAAGAAAAGGCGCGAATTATATCGGAAAGACCACTTTTTCGACATACGCGGAATCGTCCTGCCCAAAGGCTAGAACCCCGAGCCGAGTCAAACCTTGGTTTTACGATAGTTTCATGTGTGTACAATAGCGTCCCGCCGAGTGCAAACGCGATTTCGGCATAAATAGATTAGAATCTGGTCATTTAAGACAGGTTACTCTGCCAAGAAAAGGCGCGAATTATATCGGAAAGACCACTTTTTCGACATACGCGGAATCGTCCTGCCCAAAGGCTAGAACCCCGAGCCGAGTCAAACCTTGGTTATACGATAGTTTCATGTGTGTACAATAGCGTCCCGCCGAGTGCAAACGCGATTTCGGCATAAATAGATTAGAATCTGGTCATTTAAGACAGGTTACTCTGCCAAGAAAAGGCGCGAATTATATCGGAAAGACCACTTTTTCGACATACGCGGAATCGTCCTGCCCAAAGGCTAGAACCCCGAGCCGAGTCAAACCTTGGTTTTACGATAGTTTCATGTGTGTACAATAGCGTCCCGCCGAGTGCAAACGCGATTTCGGCATAAATAGATTAGAATCTGGTCATTTAAGACAGGTTACTCTGCCAAGAAAAGGCGCGAATTATATCGGAAAGACCACTTTTTCGACATACGCGGAATCGTCCTGCCCAAAGGCTAGAACCCCGAGCCGAGTCAAACCTTGGTTTTACGATAGTTTCATGTGTGTACAATAGCGTCCCGCCGAGTGCAAACGCGATTTCGGCATAAATAGATTAGAATCTGGTCATTTAAGACAGGTTACTCTGCCAAGAAAAGGCGCGAATTATATCGGAAAGACCACTTTTTCGACATACGCGGAATCGTCCTGCCCAAAGGCTAGAACCCCGAGCCGAGTCAAACCTTGGTTATACGATAGTTTCATGTGTGTACAATAGCGTCCCGCCGAGTGCAAACGCGATTTCGGCATAAATAGATTAGAATCTGGTCATTTAAGACAGGTTACTCTGCCAAGAAAAGGCGCGAATTATATCGGAAAGACCACTTTTTCGACATACGCGGAATCGTCCTGCCCAAAGGCTAGAACCCCGAGCCGAGTCAAACCTTGGTTATACGATAGTTTCATGTGTGTACAATAGCGTCCCGCCGAGTGCAAACGCGATTTCGGCATAAATAGATTAGAATCTGGTCATTTAAGACAGGTTACTCTGCCAAGAAAAGGCGCGAATTATATCGGAAAGACCACTTTTTCGACATACGCGGAATCGTCCTGCCCAAAGGCTAGAACCCCGAGCCGAGTCAAACCTTGGTTTTACGATAGTTTCATGTGTGTACAATAGCGTCCCGCCGAGTGCAAACGCGATTTCGGCATAAATAGATTAGAATCTGGTCATTTAAGACAGGTTACTCTGCCAAGAAAAGGCGCGAATTATATCGGAAAGACCACTTTTTCGACATACGCGGAATCGTCCTGCCCAAAGGCTAGAACCCCGAGCCGAGTCAAACCTTGGTTATACGATAGTTTCATGTGTGTACAATAGCGTCCCGCCGAGTGCAAACGCGATTTCGGCATAAATAGATTAGAATCTGGTCATTTAAGACAGGTTACTCTGCCAAGAAAAGGCGCGAATTATATCGGAAAGACCACTTTTTCGACATACGCGGAATCGTCCTGCCCAAAGGCTAGAACCCCGAGCCGAGTCAAACCTTGGTTTTACGATAGTTTCATGTGTGTACAATAGCGTCCCGCCGAGTGCAAACGCGATTTCGGCATAAATAGATTAGAATCTGGTCATTTAAGACAGGTTACTCTGCCAAGAAAAGGCGCGAATTATATCGGAAAGACCACTTTTTCGACATACGCGGAATCGTCCTGCCCAAAGGCTAGAACCCCGAGCCGAGTCAAACCTTGGTTTTACGATAGTTTCATGTGTGTACAATAGCGTCCCGCCGAGTGCAAACGCGATTTCGGCATAAATAGATTAGAATCTGGTCATTTAAGACAGGTTACTCTGCCAAGAAAAGGCGCGAATTATATCGGAAAGACCACTTTTTCGACATACGCGGAATCGTCCTGCCCAAAGGCTAGAACCCCGAGCCGAGTCAAACCTTGGTTTTACGATAGTTTCATGTGTGTACAATAGCGTCCCGCCGAGTGCAAACGCGATTTCGGCATAAATAGATTAGAATCTGGTCATTTAAGACAGGTTACTCTGCCAAGAAAAGGCGCGAATTATATCGGAAAGACCACTTTTTCGACATACGCGGAATCGTCCTGCCCAAAGGCTAGAACCCCGAGCCGAGTCAAACCTTGGTTTTACGATAGTTTCATGTGTGTACAATAGCGTCCCGCCGAGTGCAAACGCGATTTCGGCATAAATAGATTAGAATCTGGTCATTTAAGACAGGTTACTCTGCCAAGAAAAGGCGCGAATTATATCGGAAAGACCACTTTTTCGACATACGCGGAATCGTCCTGCCCAAAGGCTAGAACCCCGAGCCGAGTCAAACCTTGGTTATACGATAGTTTCATGTGTGTACAATAGCGTCCCGCCGAGTGCAAACGCGATTTCGGCATAAATAGATTAGAATCTGGTCATTTAAGACAGGTTACTCTGCCAAGAAAAGGCGCGAATTATATCGGAAAGACCACTTTTTCGACATACGCGGAATCGTCCTGCCCAAAGGCTAGAACCCCGAGCCGAGTCAAACCTTGGTTATACGATAGTTTCATGTGTGTACAATAGCGTCCCGCCGAGTGCAAACGCGATTTCGGCATAAATAGATTAGAATCTGGTCATTTAAGACAGGTTACTCTGCCAAGAAAAGGCGCGAATTATATCGGAAAGACCACTTTTTCGACATACGCGGAATCGTCCTGCCCAAAGGCTAGAACCCCGAGCCGAGTCAAACCTTGGTTATACGATAGTTTCATGTGTGTACAATAGCGTCCCGCCGAGTGCAAACGCGATTTCGGCATAAATAGATTAGAATCTGGTCATTTAAGACAGGTTACTCTGCCAAGAAAAGGCGCGAATTATATCGGAAAGACCACTTTTTCGACATACGCGGAATCGTCCTGCCCAAAGGCTAGAACCCCGAGCCGAGTCAAACCTTGGTTATACGATAGTTTCATGTGTGTACAATAGCGTCCCGCCGAGTGCAAACGCGATTTCGGCATAAATAGATTAGAATCTGGTCATTTAAGACAGGTTACTCTGCCAAGAAAAGGCGCGAATTATATCGGAAAGACCACTTTTTCGACATACGCGGAATCGTCCTGCCCAAAGGCTAGAACCCCGAGCCGAGTCAAACCTTGGTTATACGATAGTTTCATGTGTGTACAATAGCGTCCCGCCGAGTGCAAACGCGATTTCGGCATAAATAGATTAGAATCTGGTCATTTAAGACAGGTTACTCTGCCAAGAAAAGGCGCGAATTATATCGGAAAGACCACTTTTTCGACATACGCGGAATCGTCCTGCCCAAAGGCTAGAACCCCGAGCCGAGTCAAACCTTGGTTTTACGATAGTTTCATGTGTGTACAATAGCGTCCCGCCGAGTGCAAACGCGATTTCGGCATAAATAGATTAGAATCTGGTCATTTAAGACAGGTTACTCTGCCAAGAAAAGGCGCGAATTATATCGGAAAGACCACTTTTTCGACATACGCGGAATCGTCCTGCCCAAAGGCTAGAACCCCGAGCCGAGTCAAACCTTGGTTTTACGATAGTTTCATGTGTGTACAATAGCGTCCCGCCGAGTGCAAACGCGATTTCGGCATAAATAGATTAGAATCTGGTCATTTAAGACAGGTTACTCTGCCAAGAAAAGGCGCGAATTATATCGGAAAGACCACTTTTTCGACATACGCGGAATCGTCCTGCCCAAAGGCTAGAACCCCGAGCCGAGTCAAACCTTGGTTATACGATAGTTTCATGTGTGTACAATAGCGTCCCGCCGAGTGCAAACGCGATTTCGGCATAAATAGATTAGAATCTGGTCATTTAAGACAGGTTACTCTGCCAAGAAAAGGCGCGAATTATATCGGAAAGACCACTTTTTCGACATACGCGGAATCGTCCTGCCCAAAGGCTAGAACCCCGAGCCGAGTCAAACCTTGGTTTTACGATAGTTTCATGTGTGTACAATAGCGTCCCGCCGAGTGCAAACGCGATTTCGGCATAAATAGATTAGAATCTGGTCATTTAAGACAGGTTACTCTGCCAAGAAAAGGCGCGAATTATATCGGAAAGACCACTTTTTCGACATACGCGGAATCGTCCTGCCCAAAGGCTAGAACCCCGAGCCGAGTCAAACCTTGGTTATACGATAGTTTCATGTGTGTACAATAGCGTCCCGCCGAGTGCAAACGCGATTTCGGCATAAATAGATTAGAATCTGGTCATTTAAGACAGGTTACTCTGCCAAGAAAAGGCGCGAATTATATCGGAAAGACCACTTTTTCGACATACGCGGAATCGTCCTGCCCAAAGGCTAGAACCCCGAGCCGAGTCAAACCTTGGTTTTACGATAGTTTCATGTGTGTACAATAGCGTCCCGCCGAGTGCAAACGCGATTTCGGCATAAATAGATTAGAATCTGGTCATTTAAGACAGGTTACTCTGCCAAGAAAAGGCGCGAATTATATCGGAAAGACCACTTTTTCGACATACGCGGAATCGTCCTGCCCAAAGGCTAGAACCCCGAGCCGAGTCAAACCTTGGTTATACGATAGTTTCATGTGTGTACAATAGCGTCCCGCCGAGTGCAAACGCGATTTCGGCATAAATAGATTAGAATCTGGTCATTTAAGACAGGTTACTCTGCCAAGAAAAGGCGCGAATTATATCGGAAAGACCACTTTTTCGACATACGCGGAATCGTCCTGCCCAAAGGCTAGAACCCCGAGCCGAGTCAAACCTTGGTTTTACGATAGTTTCATGTGTGTACAATAGCGTCCCGCCGAGTGCAAACGCGATTTCGGCATAAATAGATTAGAATCTGGTCATTTAAGACAGGTTACTCTGCCAAGAAAAGGCGCGAATTATATCGGAAAGACCACTTTTTCGACATACGCGGAATCGTCCTGCCCAAAGGCTAGAACCCCGAGCCGAGTCAAACCTTGGTTATACGATAGTTTCATGTGTGTACAATAGCGTCCCGCCGAGTGCAAACGCGATTTCGGCATAAATAGATTAGAATCTGGTCATTTAAGACAGGTTACTCTGCCAAGAAAAGGCGCGAATTATATCGGAAAGACCACTTTTTCGACATACGCGGAATCGTCCTGCCCAAAGGCTAGAACCCCGAGCCGAGTCAAACCTTGGTTTTACGATAGTTTCATGTGTGTACAATAGCGTCCCGCCGAGTGCAAACGCGATTTCGGCATAAATAGATTAGAATCTGGTCATTTAAGACAGGTTACTCTGCCAAGAAAAGGCGCGAATTATATCGGAAAGACCACTTTTTCGACATACGCGGAATCGTCCTGCCCAAAGGCTAGAACCCCGAGCCGAGTCAAACCTTGGTTTTACGATAGTTTCATGTGTGTACAATAGCGTCCCGCCGAGTGCAAACGCGATTTCGGCATAAATAGATTAGAATCTGGTCATTTAAGACAGGTTACTCTGCCAAGAAAAGGCGCGAATTATATCGGAAAGACCACTTTTTCGACATACGCGGAATCGTCCTGCCCAAAGGCTAGAACCCCGAGCCGAGTCAAACCTTGGTTATACGATAGTTTCATGTGTGTACAATAGCGTCCCGCCGAGTGCAAACGCGATTTCGGCATAAATAGATTAGAATCTGGTCATTTAAGACAGGTTACTCTGCCAAGAAAAGGCGCGAATTATATCGGAAAGACCACTTTTTCGACATACGCGGAATCGTCCTGCCCAAAGGCTAGAACCCCGAGCCGAGTCAAACCTTGGTTATACGATAGTTTCATGTGTGTACAATAGCGTCCCGCCGAGTGCAAACGCGATTTCGGCATAAATAGATTAGAATCTGGTCATTTAAGACAGGTTACTCTGCCAAGAAAAGGCGCGAATTATATCGGAAAGACCACTTTTTCGACATACGCGGAATCGTCCTGCCCAAAGGCTAGAACCCCGAGCCGAGTCAAACCTTGGTTATACGATAGTTTCATGTGTGTACAATAGCGTCCCGCCGAGTGCAAACGCGATTTCGGCATAAATAGATTAGAATCTGGTCATTTAAGACAGGTTACTCTGCCAAGAAAAGGCGCGAATTATATCGGAAAGACCACTTTTTCGACATACGCGGAATCGTCCTGCCCAAAGGCTAGAACCCCGAGCCGAGTCAAACCTTGGTTATACGATAGTTTCATGTGTGTACAATAGCGTCCCGCCGAGTGCAAACGCGATTTCGGCATAAATAGATTAGAATCTGGTCATTTAAGACAGGTTACTCTGCCAAGAAAAGGCGCGAATTATATCGGAAAGACCACTTTTTCGACATACGCGGAATCGTCCTGCCCAAAGGCTAGAACCCCGAGCCGAGTCAAACCTTGGTTATACGATAGTTTCATGTGTGTACAATAGCGTCCCGCCGAGTGCAAACGCGATTTCGGCATAAATAGATTAGAATCTGGTCATTTAAGACAGGTTACTCTGCCAAGAAAAGGCGCGAATTATATCGGAAAGACCACTTTTTCGACATACGCGGAATCGTCCTGCCCAAAGGCTAGAACCCCGAGCCGAGTCAAACCTTGGTTATACGATAGTTTCATGTGTGTACAATAGCGTCCCGCCGAGTGCAAACGCGATTTCGGCATAAATAGATTAGAATCTGGTCATTTAAGACAGGTTACTCTGCCAAGAAAAGGCGCGAATTATATCGGAAAGACCACTTTTTCGACATACGCGGAATCGTCCTGCCCAAAGGCTAGAACCCCGAGCCGAGTCAAACCTTGGTTATACGATAGTTTCATGTGTGTACAATAGCGTCCCGCCGAGTGCAAACGCGATTTCGGCATAAATAGATTAGAATCTGGTCATTTAAGACAGGTTACTCTGCCAAGAAAAGGCGCGAATTATATCGGAAAGACCACTTTTTCGACATACGCGGAATCGTCCTGCCCAAAGGCTAGAACCCCGAGCCGAGTCAAACCTTGGTTTTACGATAGTTTCATGTGTGTACAATAGCGTCCCGCCGAGTGCAAACGCGATTTCGGCATAAATAGATTAGAATCTGGTCATTTAAGACAGGTTACTCTGCCAAGAAAAGGCGCGAATTATATCGGAAAGACCACTTTTTCGACATACGCGGAATCGTCCTGCCCAAAGGCTAGAACCCCGAGCCGAGTCAAACCTTGGTTATACGATAGTTTCATGTGTGTACAATAGCGTCCCGCCGAGTGCAAACGCGATTTCGGCATAAATAGATTAGAATCTGGTCATTTAAGACAGGTTACTCTGCCAAGAAAAGGCGCGAATTATATCGGAAAGACCACTTTTTCGACATACGCGGAATCGTCCTGCCCAAAGGCTAGAACCCCGAGCCGAGTCAAACCTTGGTTTTACGATAGTTTCATGTGTGTACAATAGCGTCCCGCCGAGTGCAAACGCGATTTCGGCATAAATAGATTAGAATCTGGTCATTTAAGACAGGTTACTCTGCCAAGAAAAGGCGCGAATTATATCGGAAAGACCACTTTTTCGACATACGCGGAATCGTCCTGCCCAAAGGCTAGAACCCCGAGCCGAGTCAAACCTTGGTTATACGATAGTTTCATGTGTGTACAATAGCGTCCCGCCGAGTGCAAACGCGATTTCGGCATAAATAGATTAGAATCTGGTCATTTAAGACAGGTTACTCTGCCAAGAAAAGGCGCGAATTATATCGGAAAGACCACTTTTTCGACATACGCGGAATCGTCCTGCCCAAAGGCTAGAACCCCGAGCCGAGTCAAACCTTGGTTTATACGATAGTTTCATGTGTGTACAATAGCGTCCCGCCGAGTGCAAACGCGATTTCGGCATAAATAGATTAGAATCTGGTCATTTAAGACAGGTTACTCTGCCAAGAAAAGGCGCGAATTATATCGGAAAGACCACTTTTTCGACATACGCGGAATCGTCCTGCCCAAAGGCTAGAACCCCGAGCCGAGTCAAACCTTGGTTATACGATAGTTTCATGTGTGTACAATAGCGTCCCGCCGAGTGCAAACGCGATTTCGGCATAAATAGATTAGAATCTGGTCATTTAAGACAGGTTACTCTGCCAAGAAAAGGCGCGAATTATATCGGAAAGACCACTTTTTCGACATACGCGGAATCGTCCTGCCCAAAGGCTAGAACCCCGAGCCGAGTCAAACCTTGGTTATACGATAGTTTCATGTGTGTACAATAGCGTCCCGCCGAGTGCAAACGCGATTTCGGCATAAATAGATTAGAATCTGGTCATTTAAGACAGGTTACTCTGCCAAGAAAAGGCGCGAATTATATCGGAAAGACCACTTTTTCGACATACGCGGAATCGTCCTGCCCAAAGGCTAGAACCCCGAGCCGAGTCAAACCTTGGTTATACGATAGTTTCATGTGTGTACAATAGCGTCCCGCCGAGTGCAAACGCGATTTCGGCATAAATAGATTAGAATCTGGTCATTTAAGACAGGTTACTCTGCCAAGAAAAGGCGCGAATTATATCGGAAAGACCACTTTTTCGACATACGCGGAATCGTCCTGCCCAAAGGCTAGAACCCCGAGCCGAGTCAAACCTTGGTTATACGATAGTTTCATGTGTGTACAATAGCGTCCCGCCGAGTGCAAACGCGATTTCGGCATAAATAGATTAGAATCTGGTCATTTAAGACAGGTTACTCTGCCAAGAAAAGGCGCGAATTATATCGGAAAGACCACTTTTTCGACATACGCGGAATCGTCCTGCCCAAAGGCTAGAACCCCGAGCCGAGTCAAACCTTGGTTATACGATAGTTTCATGTGTGTACAATAGCGTCCCGCCGAGTGCAAACGCGATTTCGGCATAAATAGATTAGAATCTGGTCATTTAAGACAGGTTACTCTGCCAAGAAAAGGCGCGAATTATATCGGAAAGACCACTTTTTCGACATACGCGGAATCGTCCTGCCCAAAGGCTAGAACCCCGAGCCGAGTCAAACCTTGGTTATACGATAGTTTCATGTGTGTACAATAGCGTCCCGCCGAGTGCAAACGCGATTTCGGCATAAATAGATTAGAATCTGGTCATTTAAGACAGGTTACTCTGCCAAGAAAAGGCGCGAATTATATCGGAAAGACCACTTTTTCGACATACGCGGAATCGTCCTGCCCAAAGGCTAGAACCCCGAGCCGAGTCAAACCTTGGTTTTACGATAGTTTCATGTGTGTACAATAGCGTCCCGCCGAGTGCAAACGCGATTTCGGCATAAATAGATTAGAATCTGGTCATTTAAGACAGGTTACTCTGCCAAGAAAAGGCGCGAATTATATCGGAAAGACCACTTTTTCGACATACGCGGAATCGTCCTGCCCAAAGGCTAGAACCCCGAGCCGAGTCAAACCTTGGTTATACGATAGTTTCATGTGTGTACAATAGCGTCCCGCCGAGTGCAAACGCGATTTCGGCATAAATAGATTAGAATCTGGTCATTTAAGACAGGTTACTCTGCCAAGAAAAGGCGCGAATTATATCGGAAAGACCACTTTTTCGACATACGCGGAATCGTCCTGCCCAAAGGCTAGAACCCCGAGCCGAGTCAAACCTTGGTTATACGATAGTTTCATGTGTGTACAATAGCGTCCCGCCGAGTGCAAACGCGATTTCGGCATAAATAGATTAGAATCTGGTCATTTAAGACAGGTTACTCTGCCAAGAAAAGGCGCGAATTATATCGGAAAGACCACTTTTTCGACATACGCGGAATCGTCCTGCCCAAAGGCTAGAACCCCGAGCCGAGTCAAACCTTGGTTATACGATAGTTTCATGTGTGTACAATAGCGT
Source organism: Ixodes ricinus (assembly GCA_037355805.1). Lineage (NCBI taxonomy): Eukaryota > Metazoa > Arthropoda > Arachnida > Ixodida > Ixodidae > Ixodes > Ixodes ricinus. The sequence goes on along the minus strand of JAZHYW010007833.1, from coordinate 8,979 downwards.
CCCGCCGAGTGCAAACGCGATTTCGGCATAAATAGATTAGAATCTGGTCATTTAAGACAGGTTACTCTGCCAAGAAAAGGCGCGAATTATATCGGAAAGACCACTTTTTCGACATACGCGGAATCGTCCTGCCCAAAGGCTAGAACCCCGAGCCGAGTCAAACCTTGGTTATACGATAGTTTCATGTGTGTACAATAGCGTCCCGCCGAGTGCAAACGCGATTTCGGCATAAATAGATTAGAATCTGGTCATTTAAGACAGGTTACTCTGCCAAGAAAAGGCGCGAATTATATCGGAAAGACCACTTTTTCGACATACGCGGAATCGTCCTGCCCAAAGGCTAGAACCCCGAGCCGAGTCAAACCTTGGTTATACGATAGTTTCATGTGTGTACAATAGCGTCCCGCCGAGTGCAAACGCGATTTCGGCATAAATAGATTAGAATCTGGTCATTTAAGACAGGTTACTCTGCCAAGAAAAGGCGCGAATTATATCGGAAAGACCACTTTTTCGACATACGCGGAATCGTCCTGCCCAAAGGCTAGAACCCCGAGCCGAGTCAAACCTTGGTTATACGATAGTTTCATGTGTGTACAATAGCGTCCCGCCGAGTGCAAACGCGATTTCGGCATAAATAGATTAGAATCTGGTCATTTAAGACAGGTTACTCTGCCAAGAAAAGGCGCGAATTATATCGGAAAGACCACTTTTTCGACATACGCGGAATCGTCCTGCCCAAAGGCTAGAACCCCGAGCCGAGTCAAACCTTGGTTATACGATAGTTTCATGTGTGTACAATAGCGTCCCGCCGAGTGCAAACGCGATTTCGGCATAAATAGATTAGAATCTGGTCATTTAAGACAGGTTACTCTGCCAAGAAAAGGCGCGAATTATATCGGAAAGACCACTTTTTCGACATACGCGGAATCGTCCTGCCCAAAGGCTAGAACCCCGAGCCGAGTCAAACCTTGGTTTTACGATAGTTTCATGTGTGTACAATAGCGTCCCGCCGAGTGCAAACGCGATTTCGGCATAAATAGATTAGAATCTGGTCATTTAAGACAGGTTACTCTGCCAAGAAAAGGCGCGAATTATATCGGAAAGACCACTTTTTCGACATACGCGGAATCGTCCTGCCCAAAGGCTAGAACCCCGAGCCGAGTCAAACCTTGGTTATACGATAGTTTCATGTGTGTACAATAGCGTCCCGCCGAGTGCAAACGCGATTTCGGCATAAATAGATTAGAATCTGGTCATTTAAGACAGGTTACTCTGCCAAGAAAAGGCGCGAATTATATCGGAAAGACCACTTTTTCGACATACGCGGAATCGTCCTGCCCAAAGGCTAGAACCCCGAGCCGAGTCAAACCTTGGTTATACGATAGTTTCATGTGTGTACAATAGCGTCCCGCCGAGTGCAAACGCGATTTCGGCATAAATAGATTAGAATCTGGTCATTTAAGACAGGTTACTCTGCCAAGAAAAGGCGCGAATTATATCGGAAAGACCACTTTTTCGACATACGCGGAATCGTCCTGCCCAAAGGCTAGAACCCCGAGCCGAGTCAAACCTTGGTTATACGATAGTTTCATGTGTGTACAATAGCGTCCCGCCGAGTGCAAACGCGATTTCGGCATAAATAGATTAGAATCTGGTCATTTAAGACAGGTTACTCTGCCAAGAAAAGGCGCGAATTATATCGGAAAGACCACTTTTTCGACATACGCGGAATCGTCCTGCCCAAAGGCTAGAACCCCGAGCCGAGTCAAACCTTGGTTATACGATAGTTTCATGTGTGTACAATAGCGTCCCGCCGAGTGCAAACGCGATTTCGGCATAAATAGATTAGAATCTGGTCATTTAAGACAGGTTACTCTGCCAAGAAAAGGCGCGAATTATATCGGAAAGACCACTTTTTCGACATACGCGGAATCGTCCTGCCCAAAGGCTAGAACCCCGAGCCGAGTCAAACCTTGGTTATACGATAGTTTCATGTGTGTACAATAGCGTCCCGCCGAGTGCAAACGCGATTTCGGCATAAATAGATTAGAATCTGGTCATTTAAGACAGGTTACTCTGCCAAGAAAAGGCGCGAATTATATCGGAAAGACCACTTTTTCGACATACGCGGAATCGTCCTGCCCAAAGGCTAGAACCCCGAGCCGAGTCAAACCTTGGTTATACGATAGTTTCATGTGTGTACAATAGCGTCCCGCCGAGTGCAAACGCGATTTCGGCATAAATAGATTAGAATCTGGTCATTTAAGACAGGTTACTCTGCCAAGAAAAGGCGCGAATTATATCGGAAAGACCACTTTTTCGACATACGCGGAATCGTCCTGCCCAAAGGCTAGAACCCCGAGCCGAGTCAAACCTTGGTTATACGATAGTTTCATGTGTGTACAATAGCGTCCCGCCGAGTGCAAACGCGATTTCGGCATAAATAGATTAGAATCTGGTCATTTAAGACAGGTTACTCTGCCAAGAAAAGGCGCGAATTATATCGGAAAGACCACTTTTTCGACATACGCGGAATCGTCCTGCCCAAAGGCTAGAACCCCGAGCCGAGTCAAACCTTGGTTATACGATAGTTTCATGTGTGTACAATAGCGTCCCGCCGAGTGCAAACGCGATTTCGGCATAAATAGATTAGAATCTGGTCATTTAAGACAGGTTACTCTGCCAAGAAAAGGCGCGAATTATATCGGAAAGACCACTTTTTCGACATACGCGGAATCGTCCTGCCCAAAGGCTAGAACCCCGAGCCGAGTCAAACCTTGGTTATACGATAGTTTCATGTGTGTACAATAGCGTCCCGCCGAGTGCAAACGCGATTTCGGCATAAATAGATTAGAATCTGGTCATTTAAGACAGGTTACTCTGCCAAGAAAAGGCGCGAATTATATCGGAAAGACCACTTTTTCGACATACGCGGAATCGTCCTGCCCAAAGGCTAGAACCCCGAGCCGAGTCAAACCTTGGTTATACGATAGTTTCATGTGTGTACAATAGCGTCCCGCCGAGTGCAAACGCGATTTCGGCATAAATAGATTAGAATCTGGTCATTTAAGACAGGTTACTCTGCCAAGAAAAGGCGCGAATTATATCGGAAAGACCACTTTTTCGACATACGCGGAATCGTCCTGCCCAAAGGCTAGAACCCCGAGCCGAGTCAAACCTTGGTTATACGATAGTTTCATGTGTGTACAATAGCGTCCCGCCGAGTGCAAACGCGATTTCGGCATAAATAGATTAGAATCTGGTCATTTAAGACAGGTTACTCTGCCAAGAAAAGGCGCGAATTATATCGGAAAGACCACTTTTTCGACATACGCGGAATCGTCCTGCCCAAAGGCTAGAACCCCGAGCCGAGTCAAACCTTGGTTATACGATAGTTTCATGTGTGTACAATAGCGTCCCGCCGAGTGCAAACGCGATTTCGGCATAAATAGATTAGAATCTGGTCATTTAAGACAGGTTACTCTGCCAAGAAAAGGCGCGAATTATATCGGAAAGACCACTTTTTCGACATACGCGGAATCGTCCTGCCCAAAGGCTAGAACCCCGAGCCGAGTCAAACCTTGGTTATACGATAGTTTCATGTGTGTACAATAGCGTCCCGCCGAGTGCAAACGCGATTTCGGCATAAATAGATTAGAATCTGGTCATTTAAGACAGGTTACTCTGCCAAGAAAAGGCGCGAATTATATCGGAAAGACCACTTTTTCGACATACGCGGAATCGTCCTGCCCAAAGGCTAGAACCCCGAGCCGAGTCAAACCTTGGTTATACGATAGTTTCATGTGTGTACAATAGCGTCCCGCCGAGTGCAAACGCGATTTCGGCATAAATAGATTAGAATCTGGTCATTTAAGACAGGTTACTCTGCCAAGAAAAGGCGCGAATTATATCGGAAAGACCACTTTTTCGACATACGCGGAATCGTCCTGCCCAAAGGCTAGAACCCCGAGCCGAGTCAAACCTTGGTTATACGATAGTTTCATGTGTGTACAATAGCGTCCCGCCGAGTGCAAACGCGATTTCGGCATAAATAGATTAGAATCTGGTCATTTAAGACAGGTTACTCTGCCAAGAAAAGGCGCGAATTATATCGGAAAGACCACTTTTTCGACATACGCGGAATCGTCCTGCCCAAAGGCTAGAACCCCGAGCCGAGTCAAACCTTGGTTATACGATAGTTTCATGTGTGTACAATAGCGTCCCGCCGAGTGCAAACGCGATTTCGGCATAAATAGATTAGAATCTGGTCATTTAAGACAGGTTACTCTGCCAAGAAAAGGCGCGAATTATATCGGAAAGACCACTTTTTCGACATACGCGGAATCGTCCTGCCCAAAGGCTAGAACCCCGAGCCGAGTCAAACCTTGGTTATACGATAGTTTCATGTGTGTACAATAGCGTCCCGCCGAGTGCAAACGCGATTTCGGCATAAATAGATTAGAATCTGGTCATTTAAGACAGGTTACTCTGCCAAGAAAAGGCGCGAATTATATCGGAAAGACCACTTTTTCGACATACGCGGAATCGTCCTGCCCAAAGGCTAGAACCCCGAGCCGAGTCAAACCTTGGTTATACGATAGTTTCATGTGTGTACAATAGCGTCCCGCCGAGTGCAAACGCGATTTCGGCATAAATAGATTAGAATCTGGTCATTTAAGACAGGTTACTCTGCCAAGAAAAGGCGCGAATTATATCGGAAAGACCACTTTTTCGACATACGCGGAATCGTCCTGCCCAAAGGCTAGAACCCCGAGCCGAGTCAAACCTTGGTTATACGATAGTTTCATGTGTGTACAATAGCGTCCCGCCGAGTGCAAACGCGATTTCGGCATAAATAGATTAGAATCTGGTCATTTAAGACAGGTTACTCTGCCAAGAAAAGGCGCGAATTATATCGGAAAGACCACTTTTTCGACATACGCGGAATCGTCCTGCCCAAAGGCTAGAACCCCGAGCCGAGTCAAACCTTGGTTATACGATAGTTTCATGTGTGTACAATAGCGTCCCGCCGAGTGCAAACGCGATTTCGGCATAAATAGATTAGAATCTGGTCATTTAAGACAGGTTACTCTGCCAAGAAAAGGCGCGAATTATATCGGAAAGACCACTTTTTCGACATACGCGGAATCGTCCTGCCCAAAGGCTAGAACCCCGAGCCGAGTCAAACCTTGGTTATACGATAGTTTCATGTGTGTACAATAGCGTCCCGCCGAGTGCAAACGCGATTTCGGCATAAATAGATTAGAATCTGGTCATTTAAGACAGGTTACTCTGCCAAGAAAAGGCGCGAATTATATCGGAAAGACCACTTTTTCGACATACGCGGAATCGTCCTGCCCAAAGGCTAGAACCCCGAGCCGAGTCAAACCTTGGTTATACGATAGTTTCATGTGTGTACAATAGCGTCCCGCCGAGTGCAAACGCGATTTCGGCATAAATAGATTAGAATCTGGTCATTTAAGACAGGTTACTCTGCCAAGAAAAGGCGCGAATTATATCGGAAAGACCACTTTTTCGACATACGCGGAATCGTCCTGCCCAAAGGCTAGAACCCCGAGCCGAGTCAAACCTTGGTTATACGATAGTTTCATGTGTGTACAATAGCGTCCCGCCGAGTGCAAACGCGATTTCGGCATAAATAGATTAGAATCTGGTCATTTAAGACAGGTTACTCTGCCAAGAAAAGGCGCGAATTATATCGGAAAGACCACTTTTTCGACATACGCGGAATCGTCCTGCCCAAAGGCTAGAACCCCGAGCCGAGTCAAACCTTGGTTATACGATAGTTTCATGTGTGTACAATAGCGTCCCGCCGAGTGCAAACGCGATTTCGGCATAAATAGATTAGAATCTGGTCATTTAAGACAGGTTACTCTGCCAAGAAAAGGCGCGAATTATATCGGAAAGACCACTTTTTCGACATACGCGGAATCGTCCTGCCCAAAGGCTAGAACCCCGAGCCGAGTCAAACCTTGGTTATACGATAGTTTCATGTGTGTACAATAGCGTCCCGCCGAGTGCAAACGCGATTTCGGCATAAATAGATTAGAATCTGGTCATTTAAGACAGGTTACTCTGCCAAGAAAAGGCGCGAATTATATCGGAAAGACCACTTTTTCGACATACGCGGAATCGTCCTGCCCAAAGGCTAGAACCCCGAGCCGAGTCAAACCTTGGTTATACGATAGTTTCATGTGTGTACAATAGCGTCCCGCCGAGTGCAAACGCGATTTCGGCATAAATAGATTAGAATCTGGTCATTTAAGACAGGTTACTCTGCCAAGAAAAGGCGCGAATTATATCGGAAAGACCACTTTTTCGACATACGCGGAATCGTCCTGCCCAAAGGCTAGAACCCCGAGCCGAGTCAAACCTTGGTTATACGATAGTTTCATGTGTGTACAATAGCGTCCCGCCGAGTGCAAACGCGATTTCGGCATAAATAGATTAGAATCTGGTCATTTAAGACAGGTTACTCTGCCAAGAAAAGGCGCGAATTATATCGGAAAGACCACTTTTTCGACATACGCGGAATCGTCCTGCCCAAAGGCTAGAACCCCGAGCCGAGTCAAACCTTGGTTATACGATAGTTTCATGTGTGTACAATAGCGTCCCGCCGAGTGCAAACGCGATTTCGGCATAAATAGATTAGAATCTGGTCATTTAAGACAGGTTACTCTGCCAAGAAAAGGCGCGAATTATATCGGAAAGACCACTTTTTCGACATACGCGGAATCGTCCTGCCCAAAGGCTAGAACCCCGAGCCGAGTCAAACCTTGGTTATACGATAGTTTCATGTGTGTACAATAGCGTCCCGCCGAGTGCAAACGCGATTTCGGCATAAATAGATTAGAATCTGGTCATTTAAGACAGGTTACTCTGCCAAGAAAAGGCGCGAATTATATCGGAAAGACCACTTTTTCGACATACGCGGAATCGTCCTGCCCAAAGGCTAGAACCCCGAGCCGAGTCAAACCTTGGTTATACGATAGTTTCATGTGTGTACAATAGCGTCCCGCCGAGTGCAAACGCGATTTCGGCATAAATAGATTAGAATCTGGTCATTTAAGACAGGTTACTCTGCCAAGAAAAGGCGCGAATTATATCGGAAAGACCACTTTTTCGACATACGCGGAATCGTCCTGCCCAAAGGCTAGAACCCCGAGCCGAGTCAAACCTTGGTTATACGATAGTTTCATGTGTGTACAATAGCGTCCCGCCGAGTGCAAACGCGATTTCGGCATAAATAGATTAGAATCTGGTCATTTAAGACAGGTTACTCTGCCAAGAAAAGGCGCGAATTATATCGGAAAGACCACTTTTTCGACATACGCGGAATCGTCCTGCCCAAAGGCTAGAACCCCGAGCCGAGTCAAACCTTGGTTATACGATAGTTTCATGTGTGTACAATAGCGTCCCGCCGAGTGCAAACGCGATTTCGGCATAAATAGATTAGAATCTGGTCATTTAAGACAGGTTACTCTGCCAAGAAAAGGCGCGAATTATATCGGAAAGACCACTTTTTCGACATACGCGGAATCGTCCTGCCCAAAGGCTAGAACCCCGAGCCGAGTCAAACCTTGGTTATACGATAGTTTCATGTGTGTACAATAGCGTCCCGCCGAGTGCAAACGCGATTTCGGCATAAATAGATTAGAATCTGGTCATTTAAGACAGGTTACTCTGCCAAGAAAAGGCGCGAATTATATCGGAAAGACCACTTTTTCGACATACGCGGAATCGTCCTGCCCAAAGGCTAGAACCCCGAGCCGAGTCAAACCTTGGTTATACGATAGTTTCATGTGTGTACAATAGCGTCCCGCCGAGTGCAAACGCGATTTCGGCATAAATAGATTAGAATCTGGTCATTTAAGACAGGTTACTCTGCCAAGAAAAGGCGCGAATTATATCGGAAAGACCACTTTTTCGACATACGCGGAATCGTCCTGCCCAAAGGCTAGAACCCCGAGCCGAGTCAAACCTTGGTTATACGATAGTTTCATGTGTGTACAATAGCGTCCCGCCGAGTGCAAACGCGATTTCGGCATAAATAGATTAGAATCTGGTCATTTAAGACAGGTTACTCTGCCAAGAAAAGGCGCGAATTATATCGGAAAGACCACTTTTTCGACATACGCGGAATCGTCCTGCCCAAAGGCTAGAACCCCGAGCCGAGTCAAACCTTGGTTATACGATAGTTTCATGTGTGTACAATAGCGTCCCGCCGAGTGCAAACGCGATTTCGGCATAAATAGATTAGAATCTGGTCATTTAAGACAGGTTACTCTGCCAAGAAAAGGCGCGAATTATATCGGAAAGACCACTTTTTCGACATACGCGGAATCGTCCTGCCCAAAGGCTAGAACCCCGAGCCGAGTCAAACCTTGGTTATACGATAGTTTCATGTGTGTACAATAGCGTCCCGCCGAGTGCAAACGCGATTTCGGCATAAATAGATTAGAATCTGGTCATTTAAGACAGGTTACTCTGCCAAGAAAAGGCGCGAATTATATCGGAAAGACCACTTTTTCGACATACGCGGAATCGTCCTGCCCAAAGGCTAGAACCCCGAGCCGAGTCAAACCTTGGTTATACGATAGTTTCATGTGTGTACAATAGCGTCCCGCCGAGTGCAAACGCGATTTCGGCATAAATAGATTAGAATCTGGTCATTTAAGACAGGTTACTCTGCCAAGAAAAGGCGCGAATTATATCGGAAAGACCACTTTTTCGACATACGCGGAATCGTCCTGCCCAAAGGCTAGAACCCCGAGCCGAGTCAAACCTTGGTTATACGATAGTTTCATGTGTGTACAATAGCGTCCCGCCGAGTGCAAACGCGATTTCGGCATAAATAGATTAGAATCTGGTCATTTAAGACAGGTTACTCTGCCAAGAAAAGGCGCGAATTATATCGGAAAGACCACTTTTTCGACATACGCGGAATCGTCCTGCCCA
>JAZHYW010007832.1:0-31977 GCA_037355805.1 Ixodes ricinus | reverse complement strand
GTGTAAGCGTTGAAATATATTTAAAACCAAGAAAAGGGGGGGGGGAGAGGAAAACCGGAACAGTGTGGCCACTCCTTCTAATGGGGGCCTGCCAGTCCCGGTCTGAGCAGGAAAAGAAAAAGAGAGAGAGAGAGAGAAGGAAGGAAGAAAGAGAAAGAGAAGAAGGTTCAAACAAGACACACACTGATCCAAAGATATAAAGTGGTGTCTAGTCCAGCACTGTCAGGTCTGCCACCTCAATGGCAGAAGGTCATGATACCCGTCACAGTCACAGGCCTTGCGCCAAGCCGGGCCCGCCGTACTGGAAACTGGAAGGAACACAAAGCATTAAAGATGGTCAGCCAGACCGGTGTCTTCCAGGAATGTCAGGAGCAGCGCGAATGTTTTCGTAGCGATGCCCCTGGGACCTGGCGGGAAAAGCAGGTGCGAAAGGCTCTGCCTTGCTGCGCCTATTTGACGAAGTTCAAGGTGGAGTCTAGAACGCTGCGCGTCGAAGACTGGGCAGTCACAAAGGAGATGTTCTATATCCTCGGGAACTTGGCATGTCTGACAGTGTGGGCTGTCCACACGTTTGATGCGGTAAAGCCAAGAGGCCGTAAAAGCTGAACGTGTTCTGAGTCGGTGAAGAAGGGCTGCTTCTGGCCGGCCGAGCTTGGTGGGGACCGGTGGTGGTGGGGTTCCTCCAGCTACGCCTAGGTCCGGGTGTCTTGTTTGCGTCTCACGTGCAATGAGAAGCCTGGCCTCGTTGATCTTCGGCACGTGGAGAGTGCTGTTGGTGAGTGCATGTGCCTCAGCTGCGATTCGGTCGGCCCTTTCGTTGCCGTCGATCCCACAGTGAGATGGCAACCACTGGAATGCTATAGTCCAGCCTTTCTTTTCTAAGGATTCGACTTTGAAAGCGATGATGCGAGCGATCGGAGGTGCGTCTTCCAGATTGCTGAGAATTTGTAGTGCCGCTCTGGAATCTGTGAGCAAAGCCGCCCTTTCTGGGCTCTGAAGGTCGTGGAGGGTATCGAGAGCAAGTTCTAGTGCTTTTAATTCTGCGATGGTGGATGATGTGTGGAAGTTGAGGCGACCGGACTTGATAATGGCGAGTTCAGGGATAATTACAGCAGCAGTTGAGGATTTCTTTTGATGACAGACTGAGCCATCGGTGAAAACTTTTATCCAACCATCGAAAAGGCTGTCGACGTGTTCTTCCGCAAGACTACGGGAAACCACATCCGAGATCAACTTTTTGCTGCGTAGTTGGGGAATTTCTTCCGATATATTGAGATGCACAGTTGTATGAGGGGGTGGTGGAGGAGGGTCGTCATCTAGTGTACCGACCGACTCCTTAAACTGTGCATAGACTTTTCCTAGGCGGGAATTGGGACGTCTATCGAAGCGTTGTAAGAGGTGGGAGGTAGACCTTGTGAGGGTCTGCCGGGCTAGATGTCGTTGTGCCTGACGGAACGCTAGATTGGCTATTGTGTTTTGTCTAGCTTCGACCAAAGTAGGGACGTTTGGCGCGGACGGGGGAAGACCGAGGCAGATTCTGAGGGCTTTTCTTTGAATGATCTCCATCTTCGCGACCTGAGCGTCCCGTACGAGTACTAGTGGGAGCGCATAGAGTAACCTAGATTGTATCAGACCCCTATACATTTGCAGAGTCATAGATTGCGAGGTTCCCCACGTTTGTCCTCGGATCCTGCGAAGTACGTTAAGGTGCAGGGCGCACCGAGATGTTGTTAGCTTCACGGCTGGACGCCAGGAAAGGCAGTCATCAATAACCAGTCCTAGGTACATGTGGTTGCGCATTCTTGTTATAGGAGTACCGTTTACAGAGTACGTGAAAGAGCTGGCCTTAAAGCCACGTGGATGGTGAGCAAGTACCGCGGTTTTAGATGGCGAGATGGTTAAACCCAGTCGAGTAATTTCCTTCGAAATACCGTCAAGAGTCAGCTGTAAGCGACGTTGCATTTTAGCATGCATGGCTGTTGGTGACGTGGCCCAAAGGGCCACATCATCCGCGTATATTTGAATTCTTGGAGATCGGTCATCAGGGGCGAGAGTTCGGGGAAGAGCCGCCATTGCAACGTTGAAGAGAAGTGGGCTTAGTACGCTTCCTTGAGGAACTCCTTGAGTGATGTGTCTGATCGTGCTGCGATCGTTTCCGATGCGAACTCTCATAGTCCGGCCAGTGAGGAAGGCCTTGATAAATGCCAAAGTACGTCCCGTGACACCAAGGACTTGAAGCTGGTTGATGACAGTAGCGTGAGGAATCGCATCAAATGCTTTGGTAATATCAAGGAAAATTACGGCGTAACCGTGATTAGCTTGTTTGGCTTCCTCCAACGCTGAGACTAGATCCCCAATAGCATCTGCCGTGCAACGTCGACGGCGGAAACCAGAGAGTTGTTCAGGGATCGCGCCAACTGTTTCTAGTGCCCAGTCTAGTCTTCTAAGTATCATGCGTTCGAGAACTTTTCCAAGGCAGGAGGTGAGTGAAATCGGTCGGTATGATGACAAATCTTCTACCGGTTTGCCTGGTTTGTGGATTGGTATAACTTCGGAGTTGAGCCAAGCATCCGGCAGTGCCGCCGTGCTCCAGACTGAGTTTAGCTCCTCCAATAGTTTAGGCAGCATGATGGGGTCTATGTTGTTTAAAGCCTGATACGTTATCCCGTCCGGCCCTGGAGTGCTTCTACGACGGGTGGATCTTCTAAGTGCGTGCTGAAGTTCTTTAAGCGTGAAGTCGGAGTCTATGTTGGGCAGTTGATAAAGGGGGATCACTGATGAGCTAATTTGAAGGTCTGAAGGGGGAGTGATTGGACGGGAGAATTGATCGGCCAAAAGCTCGGCAGTTCGTGCTAATGTAATATTTTGCGATATAGCAAACGCCGAGATCTGAAGCCGAGGAACTACCTCTGATGCGAGAGCACGTGCCATCCTCCAAGCCTGTCTTGCGCCACCGGGAGCACCAAGAGATGCACATTTTTGTCGCCACTGTTTTCGCTGAAGTCGGTTTGTATGGCGGCGGAACGCTGCGTCGATTCTCCTATAGCGCTGAATATCCTCCATTCTTCTTGTACGTAGAGAACGATTTTGAGCTTGCCGTCGGCGGGCCCTCAGCTTGAGGTAGCGGAGGTCAGGATTCGGGCGGAGGACCGGGACCTGGACCAGCCTCGTGGCGTCGTTTAGGGCTTGTGAAATAGCCGTTGTGATATCGGCGTTTCCTTCTGAAAGAAGGTCTTGGAGGTGCAAGCGATATTGGTCCCAATTGACGACTCTGCAGGTCCTATGTGTAGCGCTTGTAAAGCTTGGGGAGGAGATAATGATCGGAATATGATCACTACCCCAGCTGTCATGTTGAGGTTGCCATCGTGCGCTGAGTTGTGGTGTAGCGAAGCTGAGGTCCAGGACACTGTTGGAGACCCCCGGTCTGACAAATGTTGCGGTTCCATCATTCAGTGGAACAAGCCCTAGCGTGTCCATTGTGGCCTCAAGAGCAGATCCGCGCGTCGTTGTTTGCTTATCTCCCCAGGTGTGATTATGGGCGTTAAAGTCTCCCAGAAATAGTACGTTTGCCGAGCAGCGCGGCATGATCTTCGTTATAATCGTAGGGTCCCACTTGGTTCCCGGGCGGACGTAGGCAGAAACTATAGTGGTGTCGCAGTCCCCTTTACGTATGGTTACAGCGGTGAACTCAGCAGCATCGTCACAAAAGTCTGTCAAATCAATTTGATGCTGATCCAGTTCTCTTCGGACAAGTATCATGGCTTTCGGCACTTCGTTCTTTGTGCTTTCAGTAACTGGCAGTAGGCCCTGATAAACGACGTATGGAGAAAGTCTGAATTTGCCGTATTTTATACGAGTTTCTTGAAGGGCTAGGACGTCGTATCGGTTGGTCTTTAGATGTAGGCGTAGATCTGAGAGGCGTTGTTGTATGCCGTTAGTATTCCATTGAAGCACTGTTGGACAGGCAATATTTCGGGTGCGTCTCTTTGGGTGGATGTTGGGATGTAGCATTATGCTATATTCAGCAGTGGGAGCGCTGCCTGAATGAAACCGCATAGGATGTGTGCCCACGAGGCATCAATGCCATCAAGATAAGCGCACGCCATTTCTGCTGCTATTCTGAATAATTTTATCCAGTTCGCCGTAGGTTTCTCCGGAGCTTCTCGGGGTAATCTTTTTGAAGAGTCAGCCGTTGATGTTTGTTCAATATTGTTGACTCCCATTGAGTGTTCAGATTCTTTGATAGATGCTCCGTTGCATGTCGACTTTTCAGTGCCCGTCGGAATGGTGACACCGGGTTTTGGCTTATTAGACGTTGTTGCAGAGTTGTTGTTATTGGGTGGTCTTTCGATAGTTTTTTGAGGATGGGTCTTGAGTGCTGCGGCATAGCTTAACCCCTTATCGTCAAGGGATGGGGATTGCCTGCCCTGCGCTGGGGCTTCTCCACTTTTTTGGGGGTGCTGTTGGCCACCACATTGTGAATGGGTTCTGGTATGGCTCCCGAAGCCTGCTTTACGATAATTCTGGCAGAGCGGTAGTCAACGGCGTTTCTCTTCGCGTACGTGACGACATTTTGCTCTTCTCTCCATTTTGAACAGGCTGGAGATGTAGCTTCATGTGCTTCTCCACAGTTGACGCACTTGACCACTGTGGATTTACACTTGGTGTTGCTCGTGGTGTTAGTTATAGGATGCGGCTCTGCACAACGAGAGCATGCGGAAGAACGTGTGCATGAGACTGCAAAGTGTCCAAAACCACCACAGTTTCGACACTGGATTGGACGGGGATTGAATTCCGTCACTTGGTGTCGTACTCGTCCTAGCAGCACGAAACTTGGCAAAGGTGAACTGTTGAATGTCAGCTTTACGACACCTGTCACCCCAAGACGACGTACTCTGGCTATGCGGCCATCCGATCGCAGGTTTTCTAGAATTTCGGGATCTGACAGTTCTGCATCGACATTTTTTATGACACCAATCGACGTGGGGCCCTCGAGGGATTGGTAGGCCCTGACAGAGACACCACAAAGTTCAGGACATCTCAGCAGCGTCCTTGTTGTTTGTCCGTTGCGCACATCAACGGCGACGACGTTGAGGCGCTCGTTGGGGCGGATCTGAAGGATGCACTCTGGACAGAGCTTCTCTAGGGCGTTGGAAAGCCTTAAGCTGCTTAAAGTCGCTAGCTTTTGGTCAGGCTTCGTAGCAGCAAAGATTACTGTGAGTCCTTCACAGACGTTCGGCTGTTTGCGAACTGTTCCCGAACTCGAAGCAGAGTCGGACAGCGTTTTGTGTGAGCGCTTACGTGATCGTGCCTTGTTCCACTCTTCGTTGTTGGTGTTGCTTTCATCCATGATTTCGGCCCCGATCTCGGACGAGTTCGCTACTGACTCAGACGTCCAGAATTTTGACGCGGTGTCATGAGCATCGTGTGTTGAGTCGTTTGGCATGCAGTGTTGTCCAGGGGTGATGTCGTCTGTCGATACAGGGTTTGTGACGTTGGTGGCGGCGCTTTCAATGCCCTGCTGTGGAAGTTCGAACGTGGAGCCGGGCATCATGATTGGGGTCTCGAAAAGACCACCCTTACGAGTGGCTTCTCACTGGCGACTCCTCGGACGTCGCCGGTAGTTCTGAAGCTTCTTATCGTTGGTCTTTGAAGGTCACAGCTGGTTATAGGCTACCGAAAAGGCTGTCGAATTGACGGAACGAAAATTTTACGTCCTCAATCTCAGGCACTTTCCGTCGATGCAGCGACTGGACACGGGCTACTACCCGAATGCTTCTCGAGCTAGTAATTATCACGAGCCCAAATCGAGTGCCCACGCAATGCTCGGGTCCAATCTATGAACCACATTCAAATATCGTCATATGGGTGTACTGCGATCCCCACTTTACGTCATCAAATTTTGCAAAGGAGAGATTGAATGAAAATGGTCGCTCTTGTCTTTGAAATTACACCGCAACAAATGAGTTTTTTGGCAAGTGGCGTTGTGTGCGAGAATCCTTGACTCCCACTTGTGCCAGTAAGCTCGTGTACAGTTAAAAACATTCCAATTACATATCGTTGCACCGCTCCTTTAAAGCACCGTTCACACATATGCAACCGAGTAAGACCGAGAGAGACCAGACCAGTTTTTAAGCCTCTTGCGACGTCTTGGGACCAGCTCCGCTGCAGCGCATCCGGTCCTAAGACGTCTCAAGAGCTCAAAACCGGTCTGGTCTCTCTCGGTCTTACTCGGTTGCATATCTGTGAACTGCGCTTAACCCTCAGCGGCCGAGGCTCTCTGTGCAGTGCTGGGAGGGAGGCAAGTGGTCCAGGTCTTTCCGCCACGTTGCTGAGGGTACAGAGGTGCGCTCCCAGTTTCGACTCGGCACGTTCAGTGATACTTATCAAGACTGGAATGGTGAAGTCGCAGTTGCTCGTGCGGGTGAGATGACCTTGTACCCGTTCTTGGAGTCCGTTCTCCACCGAGTTCGACCGGGCCTCTGTGATTGTGTGCCTCGATGATGCCGTGCAGGGGTTCCTAGACAGATTAGGAGCGCCACGCTTTTTGCTTGCTCGAGATTTTACAGCTGGTTTGCGCTTTGTTGGACTAGTGGTAGGACGTATAGGGGACGGGCTGGAATAAGCCCCCTATACAACTGCAGCAGCGTCTGTGATGAGGTGCTCCAAGTGGTTCCACTGAGCGAACGGAGGATGTTTGTATGCGCTTTCATCCCTTGG
This sequence comes from Ixodes ricinus, assembly GCA_037355805.1. Taxonomy (NCBI): domain Eukaryota; kingdom Metazoa; phylum Arthropoda; class Arachnida; order Ixodida; family Ixodidae; genus Ixodes; species Ixodes ricinus. Next base: position 25,257 of record JAZHYW010007832.1, on the reverse strand, counting down.
AGCACTCTCTTCATCGCTGGGCCCCAGGGCAACCTCCAGTCTAGCGTGATCCCCAAGTGGGTGACCGTTTATCCAGTCTCACCGGTGCATCTCCGACGAGCAGCGTAGGCTGGAACCTGCACGGTCTCCTTGGTGCGTAACAAGGCGCAACCGTTTTTTCGGCCGGGCTGAGTTAGTGTAGGCGATACACCGTGTTGGTCAGAGCTCGCTGGAGGGAGCGTACCATCCGCTGCCTGCTGTAGCTCGTGGCAGTAGCCCAGAGTGCCACGTCGTCCGCATACACGTCCATACTGATCGGATGCGTTGGTTCTTCTCCTAGCCTTGCTGCCGCCGCGATCGACGCGATGGACAGTATGAAGAAGAGCGGGCTCATGACACTCCCCTGGGGAATCCCGCGGACAACTCGCCGGGGTTGCTCAGAGTTCCACCAACCTTTACGCGCATGGTGCGTTCATTGAGAAATGCGCATATGTAGGCCAGTGGCCGCCCGCTTACCCCGTACCGACGTAGGACTGAGATGATAGCCCTATGTGGAAGGGTGTCGAAGGCTTTGCGGATGCCCAGTAAGATGGCCACCGCAGACGAGCCCTGTGCCTTGGACTCCTCCAGCCAGCTGGTGAGCTCTCCAATTGCGTCTGCCGCGCTTCGGTGGCGCCGGAAACCCGGGAAGCAGTCTGGCAAAGCCTCGGCGATTTTGAGATGGCGACGCAGCACCATCCACTCCTTCTTTACCTTGCCGAAGCATAACGTCAAGGAAATTGGCCTGTGTGAGCTTAGGTGGTCCTAGGGCTGGCCGAGCTTCAAAAGTGGCGCCACTGCTACCTGCCTCTAGGAGTTTGGCAACTGAGCTGTCCTCTATACCTCATTAATGGAGGTCAGCATTGCTGGGTGAAAAAGATTCGTTGACGCTTCTTAGCGCCTGGTTGGTAACACCATCCGGGCCTGGCGCCGTGCTGTGTAGGGGGCAGAACGTTAAGGGCGTGCTGTAGTTCGTGTAGTGTGAAGTCTTTGTCCGTATGCTGCATGGGGAGGTGCCTTGGGGCGACGAAACTCGCTCCACCCCTCGGGCGGTGGGCCCGCGGTTGGCACGGATGGAACTTAACAGTTGAAAATTTTGTTTTTTGTGACTATCTCAATGTATTAGCACTTTTTGGCCTTGAAGGATTAATTCAGACCGCCTCTCGAGAATACTACTTAGGTGGTCAACTTGTGTCATCATTCCTTGACAACATTAGTGTTCGTGCTTCAATGTAGCCGCCAAATCGGCCGCAATAGAACAAAAGTTTGCTGATCACTATCTTGTTGCCACCAAACTTACATCGAATCTCTGTACTAAACCATCATCGTACTCAACAAAGAAGTTGAAATTGTGGATCGAGTGATGTTTGATAAATTTGTGTGGACTAATGACTGGAACAGCCTTTTGTCGGTTCGAAACTTCGAGGAAGTTTACACAAAATTTAGAGATCAATTAAACTCCTTCAAATAAAAAAGCTAGAAGGACGATTACTGTGAGACGATGTCGGTGTGAGCTAGTCTGGTTAACCAGTGATATTTTGTTAGCCATTAAATCAAAGACGCTCTGTGGACTCACTGTTGGCGTTATCCACGAAATGCGCAATTGACAGCTGAATTTCGTAATGCTCTTAATTACGTCAATACGTTAATTCGTTCTGCAAAAAGAAAATATTTCCAGCATAAGTTTATTAAAACCCTATCGGACGTATCACAGACGTGGAACTTGGTGAATCAACTACTAGACATGGGTTCTATGCGATCGCTAGATGACATATTAGTCAATGCATTTGATCACAAGACGACGAGAATGGTTGAAGGTTTTAATAACTACTTTGCTACCTTCTCAGTGGTATCCCATGATGATGACCTTTATCAAGCAAACTTTCTTGACACAATTATTTCCTCGGCTTTTCTACCATTAGTGACATAGCTTGATCTGAGAACAGTGATGTTGAGTCTTAAAGCTGAAAAAAACATCTGGAATAAACTGCATCCAATCAGATAATCTAAAAAAAAACGATTCCATAAAGCGTGAACTGCCCAGTGGTAGGATTGCTAACGATTTGAAAACTGCTTTAGTGAAACCTTTATTTAAATGTAAGGAGCGTTAACAACTTCAAAACTATCCCCCAATTTCAATTTCACCCTGTATTATTCAAATCCTGGGAAAACATATTCACCAAGCTCTAACGTCGTCTCTTTATAGATTTGATATTCTCTCGTCTAACCAATAAGGCTTCGTCAGGGGTCGGGGGACACAACCATTCCTGTAATATTTCGCAGAAAAGTTATGTCTTGCTTTTGAAAGGCATCAGGTCGCATGTGCACTTAATTCTTATTGACGAGGCAAGCGCATTCGACACAGTTAAAGTCAAGGTCACATTGAACGTTTAGTGATTTATACAGCGTAAGGTTGGTCTGCCAGGACGGGCCGACACTGGTTTACACTGTAGATGAGCAATTTCGCTACTGCAGTACGACTGCTAACCTGGGGTCTTTCACGTGCACCACGCAGTAGGGATACACGACCGCACGCCGGTACGATGCTCATTCGACACAGCAAGTCATGAAAGTTTACTGAAACAATTACACAACATCGGATTCCCTGGTCCATTCCTATCATTACTAGGAAACTTTTTGACTGGGCGAACGTAGCTAGTTTCCGTGTGCGACATCCGAAGCTCCATAGTCCGTTGCTGCTCAAGAAGGTAGGGCGAGGGAAAGGAAGGCCGGGAAGGAGGAAGAAGACGGAACGCTGGAGAAGGGGGAAACTTCCTACTCTGTAGTGTTCCGTCTGCTTCCCCCTCCTTGGCCTTCATTTCCCTCGTCCTACCTTCTTGAGTTATAGCGGACTATATAGTTGTATTAAAAGCTGTAGTTCCCCAAGGCTCCGTTTTGTAACCTCTACTTTTTAACATTTGTGATAATGATGTATCGAGCGCAACTTCTACATGCCAACTTTTCCAATACGCAGACGATACAATGTTGCGCTCGCTTCATCTTCATTATGATGTAGCTGTTGCGCATCTCCAAAGAGGTACTAGTTATCTCCTTGACTTGTTTAAGACAAATTGTCTCTCGGTTAATACATCTAAAACTAAACTTGTATGCTTTCGTAATCCACCAAAAATCCTTACATTCACTCACCCGCTCTACATGCACACATCGGAGTACGCAACTGGCAACTGCTCTCCTGTTAAGTAAACTGATCAGTTTAGGTATACAGTTTGACACTGACCTGCCATAAAGTTCCCATCTAACGTATTTTTCTAAAAGCATACGAAGTGTTTCATGTTTATTATTTAACACAATATCGTTGATACCTACTTCAACACAAGGATAATAGCCCAAACACTTGCATACAGCGTTTTAAGGCACGTAATAACTATATTTTGTCATGGCTCTGGCTCATGGTACCAAAAGATCCGATTCAATCTTGAAAGGCCTTTTTAGAAGTATCACATATGATCTATATTCACACACTGGGGAACGAAGGATGGTAATCCTAGGCTTGCCATTATTTAAAGCCTTTTTGTTTCAAACTTTTGTTTGTGAACACTTTTGAAGTGATAACTTCAAGTTTTCACATGTTAACTCTGGACCACCCCTTCACCGTACTGAGCTATACAAGTTGACTCGTGTTGTAAAGAAGTACGGAAAGAGGGTTCGGAGTTTATATGTGCCTTCTTTTTTAACGGTTTGCCGGTCGATTTTTATGATGTCAATTTGCTAAAACAAATCAAGCACCTTCTCCGTGGTATTAGTGAAGCATCCCGACTTTGTTGTGATTCACCTACGTATATTCGTAATTTTCGCGTAGGTACGTATATGCTGGAAAGAAAAATTTATTGACGAGAACAACGAAAGCACAAGGTACAAATATATACAAATGGCAGAGATCAGGACAAATTACAGAGAACAGTTAATACCAGACTTAGGACTCGGCCCGACCGCAGGGGTCGCGGCACCACCATGCAGGACGCCGACCCCCGCCTGGCCCCAACCGGAGGCCAGCGGGCAAACATGCTTTTTTTGTAGCGTGAGCTACACTGGTCGAGGTTGAGCAGTTTCGCGTGGCTCCTGGAGAGCCATGCTACGCATGCGCGAGGAGCAGTGACGCCGCACGGCGCACAGCTGGCGCGCCGGAGCCGCCGCCGCCGCGCGCGCCTCGCCGGTCTGCGCATTTCAGAGGAGTGATGTCATAGCCAAGGCAGACGCACTGGCGCCGGCGCGTGCCTAGCTGTGCGCCTCCGTTTCGCAGAAGCCAAGTCTGACGCTGCACCGGAGCCGCTTGATAGCGCCTCTCATTTTGCGCGCATGCGCAGAGGTATCAGTGGGGGTATACATATAGCGGGGCGTTTGCCAGTGTGGTATAGCCATGGAGAAGGCGAGCGAAATTGCTGCTCAGCGGCGCAGAAGAGCGGAGAAGCTTAACTCATCGGATCCCGAATTAGTTGCGTGACAATAGACCATTTGCTGTCTTACCCAAGCATCAAGGAGAATGCAGGGATTGGTGTTCCACGCGCCGCACGTGCTGGCCTCAGCAGTAGTAAATTTTCTAAAGCAAATACCTAAAACAAATGGCATCTTGCACGCGCGTTCGTCAATGCTTTCTTTGGTTATTTACTTCGAATCTTTTATACAGGAAAGGCGTGCGCGTGTGGCGCGTGGAACACCAATCCCTGCATTCTCCTTGATGCTTGGGTAAGACAGCAAATGGTCTATTAGCGGTTGAGCGTAGGAAGAACAAACAGAAGAAGGCTAAACGTGCTGCGGAGACACTGGGGCAAAGGGAGGAACGTCTAGCAAAGCGGCGTCGCCAGGAGGCTGAGCGACGTGCCCGACCGCTCACGCTACGCATATCGATCCTGGCATAGCCGAGCTAAGCCACTGCAGTTTTTTTAGGACGTGAACATTGTCATTTACGCCATATTGCGCACAATACATGTTTGATTTGAAACTTTATTGCCGGACGATTTTTATGGTGTGTACTTACTAAAATGTTTCAAGAATCTTCTGCACTTCGTGTAAATGCGTGTGTGTTATATGTGCCCCCTTGTTATGAACACTATCATCGTCGTTTAGATACAGGTGCATAATGTATAATTAATCTGAAAGTTCATGTATGTGGGGATACTTTCAACTATGAAGTGTAGGGTACTGTCCTACAAGCCTTTACTGGCTTTGATAGACTCGTTTTTCTCTCACTTGATAGATACACATACAAATAAAATTATTATTATTATTATTATTATTATTATTATTATTATTATTATTATTATTATTATTATTATTATTATTATACAAAAAGAAGAAAGAAGACGTCGCCGAGAGCAGTCGTTCTTTTCAGCTGCTCTCAGTATTTATCATCAGAAATCAATTTTTAAAGCTCTTCTACTCCGCTTTAAGCTGTCCGAGACACAAGTGCAAGCACTAAGTCCTTCGCAGCAGGTTAAGTGAATCCGGACCAGGTCAGAACTGTCCTTTTTGGCCTCGGCTGCCAGGGCAGGCTTCCGCCTTATTACCCTGCAGAGCTTTGTGTTCGTCCAAAGCCAGCTCTCCAGCAAGACCATCTTCGCGGTGAGCTAATCGATTTCTCATTTATCTGCACGAGCCTTCTGAGCAGAGACTGAACTGGTGCAGATTATGGCTTCAGCTGTGGAATGCGCTCAGTGCAGCAAACAAATTCGGAACGATGGCAAACACCTGGTTTGTGCGACTTGCAGAAACGCTTTCCATCTTAGTAAAAACTGCGCAGGCGTTTGTGAATCAACGTTTTCCGCCATGAGTCAAGTGAAGAGAGACAATTGGATCCGCAGGTCTTGTCGCAATAATGAGAGCCTCTCAGTTCGAAGCCCAGCGCATTCCAGTCCACCAAATCCACCAAAGGAAACTGGCTCCTTAAGGGAAGAACTAACATCCATGAACGCCAAACTTGAAGCCTTACTTTCCCTGAAACAGAGCGTCGACTCCCTGGAGGTGCTCCCCGCCAAGCTTGACGAACTCCTCGCCCTGGGGCCTATTGTTGAGTGCCTCCAGATGACAGTGAAAGACGTCCAAACATCGATCGGTGACTTCTCTGCAAAATATGACTCTCTTTTAGCGCTAGCAACATCAAATAATCAAACGGTGAAAGCCCTCCAGGCCGAGGTCTCGGATCTCCAAGCCAAGGTACAGTCCCAAGCAACAGAGATCCTAAAGATACGTGCTGAGCAAAATGACAGCGAACAGTACTCGCGTCTTGCTAACATGGAATTGCACGGCCTGCCGATCTCTCCGGGAGAAAAACTCGTAGCGTTTACAGCCGAGCTCGCGAGTAAGCTGTCTATTGCTAAGACATTCCAGTGTTCTGATATTCAGGAAGTACATCGCTTGCCAGGCAGGCGCGACGGGATTGCACCAGTTCTAATCCGATTCTCTTCAGTCAGTCTGAAGGAAGCCTGGATAGCTGAGCGTGGTGCCCTTCGTTTGCTGAGTTAAACAGGGGGCATCTCACGGCTCTAATTCAATGATAACCTGACCCGAGCGAACAAGGAGCTGTTTTGGCTAGCAAGACACAAAGGCAAGGCTCAAGGCTACAAATTCGTATGGGTGAAAAGGGGAAAAATATTTGCCGAGAAGAGTGAGGGTTCTGACTTCATTCGTGTAAACCAGATAACGGACATCGACAGCATCGTATAGGCCCCTAATGAATTTTGCTCGAGTGTCAGATTTTCACAGACTTCGTAATTTTTTTGAAGATTCTCTAGACTCATCCTGCACTGTAGTTCACGTTAATATCAGGAGCCTTCGAAAGCATTGGAATGAATTCAAAGTAATATGTAGTAATATCAACGCTTCAGTTGACGTTTTTGTTCTCTCCGAAATCAATATTGCAGCAGAAATGACAAGTCAGTTTTCTATGTCAGGCTATAACAGCACGTTTACCACACGGCCATGTGGCAGAGGGGGTGGGATTGCAGTCTATGTTCGTGATAACTGGTCCGTCAATAACCTAACGGTTACGTTCAATCACGCCGAATGTATTGCACTCAATATCACAAATGAACTTAGCTCTATATGTTTTTTAGCAATATATAGGCCTCCATCAGAACACGTACGCGACTTTTTGGATGAACTAGATGGTGCTCTTCGGCAGTTGTCCACTTACGATCAATTATGCATTCTCGGTGACTTCAACATCGATATTTTGACCCCTTCAAAGTCTTCAGTATGCACTTACCTCAACACTCTTTCTGGTAACGGGATTAGCAGCTTGATAAATGCTCCGACCCGTGAGGAAATTCATTCGGGTCGGTTGGTCGTCTCATGCATAGACCATATCAATCTCCGAGCTTGTTCACAAAGAGTCCAGTCAGCAATCATCACACAGAAGCTTGCGGATCATTACTTTATTTCATGTCGGTGGTCTAATGTTAACCCTTCCCCGCAAAATAGCTTACTGGGCACTAGAATATCTATTATTGACACCGCTAAATTTGATCGTCTTGTTTCTTCCTTCGACTGGAATGGCTTTCTTCAATCAGTTAGTTCTACGGACATATACCAAAAATTCGCTCATGTCAATAATATGTTTTACGTTTCCTCAAGAAAAGAAATCTGCGTTAAAAGACGTCGGCCTAATCACTACTGGTTGAATGCAGACATTTTGGCGGCAATAGCGGAAAAGAATAACTTGTGGGCTCGATATAGGCGTTCGCTTAGTAATACTGTACTTAAATCGAACTTCCAAATTTGCAGAAACATGGTAAATGCTATGATTCGCTCGGCAAAGCGAAAGTATTTTCATAAAAAATTTTCAGAGTCTCGCTCGAACATGACACAGACTTGGCTTCTCGTCAATAAGTTTCGTGGCAACCCTTCTACAAGTTCTGTTGATAACGTTTTGAAAAAAAAACTTCGGTCCAAATCTCTCAACTGTTGTAAGAGATTTCAACAGTTTTTTGCAACCTTTTCTGGTAAAAGCAGAGATTCTTCTATCACTTTCGACAATGTCGTCACAGCTTCTGCTTTTCTTCCACCGCTGAATGATGTCGAACTTCACTCGTTACTGTTTAGTTTCAAGTCCTCCAAATCCCCCGGCATTGACGGCATCCGAGTTTCAGCTCTTCGCTGAAATTATGAGGTTATCAAGCCTGTATTGCTTCATATGTTGAATGGCTTTATTGAAAGTTGCGTTCTTCCAGATGAACTAAAAACCGCTATTGTAAGGCCCTTATACAAAGGAGGCGGAGCGAATAAGATCGAAAATTACCGGCCAATTTCTATATTGCCAATTATTGCCCAAATCCTAGAAAAACACGTATTCCAAGTTATGTCATCCTTTCTGGACGTGCATAATGTCTTCTCACCTAGTCAGTTTGGTTTTATTCGGGGAAAGGAACTCAACCTCTGCTGGAAGACTTTTCAGATTTACTCTTTTCCGGTTTTGAAAGGAATCTTGTTAGCTGTGCCCTTTTTTTGGACGTATCTAAGGCGTTTGATACGGTCAGTCATTCAGTCCTCTTGAGAAAGCTATATAGCTACGGCTTTCGTGGCCCGTTTTTTCTTTTCTATCCAATTACCTTTTGAATCGCTCACAGCTTGTTATTGCAGCTGAGTCCCGCAGTCCGCGAACAATGTTAAGAGCAGGGGTACCCCAGGGCTCAATTTTGTCTCCACTTCTATTTAACTTGTTTGTTAATGATATTTCCACATCTGTCTCTGAAGCCAAGCTTTATCAATATGCGGACGATACCGTAATTGTTACTCGACATCTTAATTTTGAAAATGCCGCCCGCTCACTACAGTGTGCTGCGACTACAGTAATGGACTGGTTTCAGCGAAACCTCATGGACGTCAATGTAAATAAGACTAAACTTATCTGTTTCCATAATCCCCTTAAATATGTGCGTCTGGATTTCCCTTTTGTTTTACATCACTCAAATTGTGTAGCATGCAAGTGTGTTTCATTGGAATATGTTGAATCTGTCAAGTACCTTGAATTTTATTTGACTGCGGCCTAACTTGGAATGCTCAGTTTATGTCTCTTTGTGCAAAGTTAAGGAGTGTAAGTTGCCTTTTATATAATACCAAATCGCTTATGCCTTTTTCAGTACGTAAAATAATCGCCCACACGCTTGCATATAGCGTGTTAAGGTATGGGATTACAGTGTTTGGAAACTGTTCTGCCCAATGGCATGGTAAAATAGATAGCATTTTGAAAAATATTTTGAAAAGTGTATCTTATGGCTTGCAAATACCTGATGACAGTGACCTGTTTAACTTTCTGCAGTGCCCATGTCTCAGAAATCTGTTTACTCGAACTGTTGTCCAACGCTACTTCTGGTCTGATGATTTCAAAAGAGGAAACGTACCTGCTCATTCCCTTCGTTTTCAAGAAACATTTAAAATCCCTTTTGTCCGTACTCGATACGGTAGGAATACCCGCGAATATTATGTGCCCGAGATATTTAACAATTTGCACTCTGAAATTCTGCAGGCTAATTCATTGCGCCAGCTGAAGAAAAGTATGAAACTTTATCTTTCTGGAGGAGAGATTACATAACTATGTTTATATTTAGTGCATAGGTATTTGTTTACATAATATTCATGTTGCTTTGTGCACTCCTAACTGCTTTATTCACGTTTTTTCCTGTCCAAATTGCTTTAGTTCTGCTAATTGTTGTACTGACTTTGTTCTTGGTCGTTTCACAATTATGCCTATATTTAGTACATATGTATTTGTGTACATATTAGTCATCTTGTCTTGTGCACTCCTAACTTCTTTATCATCGCTTTCTTTCCCGTCCTCTGCTTTATTTGTGCTAATTTGTACTGACTGTGTTCTTGGACATTCCACCTGTGTTTCTTTCTTTTTTTTTAGGGCGGCGTCACACAAGCCACTGTTGGCTTTGATTGCCCCCGCACTCCTGTATGAATTTATGAATGTTCCTGAATACAAATTATTATTATTATTATTATTATTATTATTATTATTATTATTATTATTATTATCCCAATGTCAACCAGAAGACTTCTTGTGCATGCACTTGTGTAAAGTGTGCTTCGATACGGAGTAACTTTGTTCGGGCAGTGTACAGATCTATTGGAAACGAAAGTGAATTCTCTTTTGAAGGGCATCTTGCGTAGCGTGGCATACGGTTCCAGCGCTCAAACATCTGATAACATCTTTGACGATCTTAATTTACCATCCTTTCGAGCTTTATTCATGCATACGGTTGTACTCCGACACTACTGGGATGACACCTTCAAGGTTCCCAACCTGGTATGTCGTGACCTTCGAAAGCTGGAGCCATATGTCACGCCGCGCATCAACACGCATTTTGGGAAATCCATTCGCTCTTATTACGTTCCACACATGTTTAACAACCTCCCACCTCCGCTGAGCGATATTACGTCTCGCGGAAGGTTAAAAGGAAAACTGAAGAGTATTTGCTCAATTATGGACTAACGTCACTAACCACCAAGACTGTGGTCTGTCCTAAACAGATGTTGTGAGCCCGATCCACAATTCTTCTTTAACAAATTTTCTCTTTTGTAACTTTTTTTACTTTATGTGTGCATGCTCCATTATGAATTGACATCATGAACCGGCAAGACTGTTCTTCTACAGATGTTGTGCACGCGATCCACAATTCTTCTTCTTTAACAGTCTATCTCGAACTCTTTTGTAACTTTTTTTTTACTCTATGTGTGCTTTTTTGTAAAATTATTTTTTGAGGTGGACCAGTCGTACAAGTCTTTAGGACTTTGACGGCCCCGAAATGGTATTTCGAGAATTTGAGGCACGTGGAATAAATATTATTATTATTATTATTATTATTATTATTATTATTATTATTATTATTATTATTATTATTATTATTATTATTATTATTATTATTATTCTCTCTCTCTGCACTAGGTGGTGCTCGTGACAAATGGCGCTGCCCTGCATGCCGCGGAAGGCAGTCAAAGGCTAACTTGGAAGGCCTTGATATTTCATCCACTCCAACCAACACTAGTGCCGTATCAGCACAGCTCACAGAAGTTAATGAGAAACTCGACTTACTTCTTTCTTGGAAAGACTCAGTTGGTGCTCTTCATGAGCTACTCCCAAAGGTCGATACTCTGCTGCTTTTGACGCAGACTGTAGATACTTTGAGAGTTAGCCTGAGTGAGATGCACAAGTCACTGAATTTTTTTCATCAGAATACGACTCTCTTGTGGAGTCATCCAAATCTCACGACAACGTCATCAAGGAATTTCAAACCGAAATGAGTACATTGCGTTCTGTCCTGGCAGAGCAAGCAAAGGAAATTCAACAGCTCAAATCGAACCAGAATGACACAGAGCAAACCAATCGCCTCCCGAACTTGGAAATACACGGGATTCCATTCAACTCGAATGAGAAAGTGGCAGATATCATGACGGACCTGGCAGGAAAGTTGAAGATCGCCTTTCAACCTGCACATATGATGTCTGCGCAACGTCTGCCGGCCAGAACAGGATCAATACCTCCAATCCTGATTCGCTTCTCCTCAGTCCCATTAAAAGAAACTTGGATGTCCACTCGGGGAAGCCTAAGATCCATCCCCCTTGAGGATTCCCATCCTCGAATATACTTCAACGACAATCTTACTGACGCTAATAGGAAGCTCTTCTGGATGGCACGCACAAGAGGAAAGGAGAAAGGCTTCAAATACATATGGACTCGGCATGGCAAAATTTATGCAAAACAAAATCAAAGCTCAACAGTCCTTCGCATCACTGACAGTGATGCATTGGAACTAATCAGCTAGACTTTAATGACTAGTTTCGTTCAGCTAAAAGACTTTCAATCTTGCTTAGAAATTTTCAACCCTAACTCAAGCTGTTCCTTCAATTTATTTCATGTAAATATCCGAAGCATTAATAAGCACTGGGATGAATTTCTTATCGCTGTTAAGTCCGTACTTCCCATAGCTGACGTCTTCGTCCTTACGGAAGTTAATATTCACAGCAAAGATGTAAACCAATTCTCCTTGCCTGGTTTTAAAAGCGTATTCTACACACGAGACAAGAAACGCGGTGGTGGAATTGCGTTGTTCTTAAAAAACGCGTGGTATTCTTCGGATGTACAGTTATCGTTCAACTCAGCGGAGACAATAGCACTGCGTATCTTTACGTCTGTCTTTGAGATCTACTTACTTGCCTTTTATAGACCACCTTCTGGAAAAATTTCCGAATTTATCTCTGACCTGCATAAAGGCCTACAAACTTTGCCGAATCATGCATCGCTCTGCCTTGTAGGCGATTTTAACATCGACCTTTTGAAACCTTCCAAATCTTTGGTTTGTGAATATCTTACTCTTTTGGCCGATCACGGTATTGAACCTCTGATACTTGCACCCACAAGGGAAGAAATCTTGGGAGACAAGTTGGTGATTTCGGCGATTGACCATATCAATGTAAGGTCTTCATCCACTACAACAAATGCCGCAGTTATATCACACAAACTAGCGGACCATTACTTTGTAGCTTGCCACTTGGAATTTGCAGTTTGCGCTTCAGCACCAATCCCCAAAAAGCTTCGTCGTCTTGAACTTGTAGATCACAAAAAATTCGATCACTTAATATCTACTTATGATTGGTATACTTTTCAAAGATCGGTAGCTCAATCTGACATCTACTCATCCTTTGTTCTACTAATTAAGGAGTTCTCGCAAGCCTCAAAAAAGGTTGTTATGCTAAAGCAAAGGAAAACAAATATCCCCTGGCTAAATACCGAAATACTACATGCTATAAAACTTAAGGAATTGGCCTGGAAAAGATGTCGCCGCTCGCCTCATAACACCAGCCTACGTGATGACTTCAGAACATTAAGGAACAGAGTGAGTGCGCTTATTCGATCTGCGAAGCGGCTCTATTTTCAGAAGCAGTTCACTGACTCTCGATCCAACTCAATTAAAACCTGGTCTTTAATTAACGAATTGCGCGGAGCTACATCGCCTCGTTTAAAAGCAAACAATTTCAATGGTGTTTTTGGACATAGTGCGCAAGCTACGGCCAATATCTTTAACAACTTCTTCGCCTCCTTCTCGGCCAGAGCACGCTCAAATGCCACATCGTCTTCTTTGCCAAATTCGAACTCAACTTCCGCATTTCTCCCTAAAATGTCTATTAATGACTTGGAGTCGATCATATTAGGGCTCAAACCTAATAAAGCTCCAGGTCACGATAGTATATGTCTTATTGATCTTCGCAGAAATTTAAGGTATATACAGGACACACTTCTTCTTATGTTTAACGAAATAATCGAGACTGGGTCTATTCCAAATGAAATGAAAACTGCCATTGTAAAACCACTTTTCAAGGGAGGGCAACGAGATAAAGTAGAAAACTATCGACCAATATCTATTCTATCATGCCTAGTTCAAATATTGGAAAAATTTATTTATAGAACCATGGCTTCTTTCGTTGATAAATATAACATAATAGCTTCTTCTCAATATGGTTTTATTCCAGGACGGGGTACACAAGCACTGCTCGAAACACTCTCTGACAACCTAAGTTTAGGTTTTGAACACAACCTGTTTAGCTGTGCATGCTTCCTCGATGTTGCGAAGGCGTTCGACACTGTGAGCCATTCGATTTTGATACAAAAACTTTCTTCTGTTGGTTTCCGGGGACCGTTCCTGTGTCTATTACAAAATTTTCTGCAAGATCGATCCCAAGTGGTTTCGATCGATGGTGTATACAGTGCCAAAGTTTTCTTAAAAGCCGGTGTTCCTCAAGGTTCCGTTCTTTCTCCTCTTCTATTTAATATATATGTGAATGATATGTCGACCATGGTATCAAACTGTACCCTCTTTCAATATGCGGATGATACTCTCCTACTAACGAGCCATCGGTCTTATCATACAGCAATACAAATGCTACAGGAATGTACTCATAAACTCATGGAATGGTTTGAAATCAATCTGATAAACATAAATATCTCCAAAACAAAGCTGGTCTGCTTTCGCAATCCTTTAAAAGTGGTGGTTCCAAATATTCCTTTTTTCTCCACACATCACACTGCGTAGGATGTCATTGCAGTCCAATTCCTTACTCAGAGACGGTGAAATACTTAGGCATCCACTTTGATTCGGACCTTGCATGGAATTCCCATCTGACAATAGTATGCTCAAAACTAAGAAGTGTCCTATGCTTACTCTACAAGATTAAGTCGTTTTTGCCATTCGGAATTCGCAAGCTCTTAGCCTACTCTTTAGGATATAGTATAGTTCGGTATGGCATTACAGTTTTCGGCCAATGTTCTGGATTATGGCATAAGAAAGTAAATAATATCTTAAAAAGTATTGTACGAGAGGTTAATAACAAACCTACAACCCCAAACGTGAATCTTTTTCATGCCTTATTTATGCCCACCTTCGAATCACTCTTTTTGGAATCAGTTATACTAAGGCACTATTGGACAAAGGATTTTAGAACACTTCGACCTAATTCACGAGAACTGAGAACGGTTTCACGGTTTCTTGTTCCAGTATATTACACCCGCTATGGCAAGAACCTGCGATCCTTTTATGTCCCTCAGATATTCAATTCTTTACCTTCCGACTTCTTCAACTTCACATCCAAAAAGAAACTCAAAAAAGCGCTTCGCCATCTTTTATCTACCAACGAGGCCCTGTAATCCGTCAAAATTTTATTTCACAATTTTTCGCATTTTTTTAAAGAATGCTTAACACCATATTTTATTATTTTATTTTATTTGGGTTATGTTTGAGTGAATCAACACGACTTCACTACCCAGTTTTTCTGCTTCAAGATCCACAACACCAAGAACATAACATCTATCAAGACCTTCTTCAATTGTGACAAGGACCGGCTTGTGTGTTTGTGCATATGTGCAGGTGTGTGTATAGGTGCTTTCCCTTGAGTCAGTCTTTTTAATGTGTCACAAATGTTATTAGAACTGACACAAATTTCTTTAGTACGTGGCATAGTTATTTTTTGAGGCCACTGCAGATAGGTTCAGTCATACAAGCCCTGGATGGCTTTGACGAACCTGACTTGTGACGTGGACATGCAACCAAAAAATAAACCATTATTATTATTATTATTATTATTATTATTATTATTATTATTATTATTATTATTATTATTACATACCCCAAGAGCGAGAACTCGCTATGGTGAAAGTATGCGCGAATATTATGTGCCAAACGTTTTCAATAGTCTCCCAGACTCCTTGCTTTCCCTTGCTTCCAACAAATCACTGAAGAAAAGTCTACGATCTTTGTTTTCTGACGTGTTGCGAGAGCCATCATGATAGCAATGGGAAGCCTACCTGGGCAGCTATATTCTCCTTTTTATTTTCATTTCTACACACAACCTTATTACTTGGCTCCAAACTTTTCCAAAATTTCAGGCCTATTTTTTTTTTTTTCTGTGCCTCTGCGCCAATTTTGTCTTTCTGTTTCTTTTTTTTAATTTACACAGGCTTTTTTGCTTTGCTTTTCTTCCCGAAATGTAACTGTTCACTGAAAACCTCTTCGAACCTTGGGGCCTGCATCGTGGAAAAACGCAGACAAGTGTGGGCGTGTTTTCTTTTTATATATTTTTCTTTTCTTCTGCGATTATGATTGCTAACCCTTCTCAGCCACATCTTCGAGAAGCACTCTCCTATTCGCTGTGGTGCTGTGCTTATGACAACTTGCGTGCGTGTGTGCATTTTGTATTTACTTCATTTCTTATATTGTAACTTTTCCACCTTCAAAGAACTGCACTGTGTTTCCGAAGGAACTGTGACATTTCCGTTCTAAAAACGCAGACAAGTGTGCGTGTGTTTTTATATATATATATATATATATATATATATTTTTTTTCTTGCACGATTACGATTGCTAACTCTTCTCAGCCACATCGTCGAGAAGCACTTTCCTATTCGCCGTGATGCTATGCTTATGACAACTTGCGTGCGTGTGTGCATTTTATATTGACTTCATCTTTTTTATTGTAAGTTTTCCACCTTCCAAAGAACTGTACTGTAACCCCAACGGAACTGTAACATTTTCGTACTCGTGAATTTCTTTATTTTTGTTTATTGAGCTGCTTTTCTTACTCATGTTTGCTTTTTTCTAAGTGTACACTCTGGACCTGGTCTTACAAGCCCTAGCTGGCTTTGACCAGTCCGACATCAACTCTGCGAAATCTGCATTCCTGAATAAAAATTATTATTATTATTATATTATTATTATTATTATTATTATTATTATTATTATTATTATTATTATTATTATTATTATTATTATTATTATTATTATTATTATTATATTATTATTATTATTATTATTATTGTTTTTGACTTTATTCACTTTCCAGCCTCGCCGTTCGGTTGCCGGGTCCTGTCCTACAAGCCTCCTTTGGCTTGGACAGACCCGTATTTGTACTGTGATATTTCTTATATGTGGAATAAAAGTATTATTATTACTATTTTTATTATTATTATTATTATTCATTTTCCATTTTCTTTTTATTTTTTGTATTTTGATGTGTGTGTGTATATTTTCATGTAATGTGACTATCCACATACCAACAACTCTGGACACGAACTTGACCAATGCTTCAATGTTATTTTTTCTTAAAAACTGTGTGTGTGTGTTTTATGTATTGATGCACTTTTCGCATTGTTGAAATTAATTGATTTAATAACTCTACTACGGGTGGAAGAGGTTTAGCCACACAAGCCAATTCTGGCTTTGGCAGACCCGAATCATAACTGGTTGCAACCGAAAAGTAAAAATAAACCATTATAAACCATTATTATTATTATTATTATTATTAGGAAAAAAGAAGACGAAGTGGGCCGGCACAGCAATCCACTTTCGAGTTGCTCGAATGTTTCTGTAAATATTGGTTTCTATCGCTCTCTCCATCGTAATTCATCCGAAGTTCCATCCCTGGAGAAACCCAGCCCACGGTATTGCAACTCCAACTCTGTGCAACACGACGATTGACCTAGTTACAAGAATGATCCATCGCCCGCTACCGGTCAAGACCTCCATCTTGAATCATCCATCTCTGCACCTTTGAGTGACGACACCGGTAACTCAAGACACCTTTTGCCGACGACTCGAAACGCCCACTGGAAGTCCTCACCCAGGCCGTGCGAAGCTTCTCCGACAAGCCTCCTATTTTGCGGTCAGAATCGGCACCATCAACTCGATGTCTCTACCGGATCGTCCGTGCAAGCCCATTCAGCACCATCTGATGCAGTGTTTCCCGGCACCCGGTTGCACGCGCAGTTGTAGTTTTTAATCTTTGCGGGTGAGCCTGGAGTTATTTCTTTATCTTGTCTTTTGGTTTATTATAAACTACTACCTGTATCAGCAACAACGTCGTTCTACACAGCATTCCACCATGTCATCAGACGACACTTGTCTTGTATGCTCTGAATCTCTACCTAACAACGGCCGCTTCATGAAATGTGCCGATTGTGGACGATCGAGTCACCTTGGGAAAAAATGTTCGGGGGTCTCTGAAAACACCTTTAAAGGCATGAGCGCCTCCAAACATGAGAAATGGTGTTGCCTTGAATGTCGAGGAGGACTCGCGAAGTCAAACTTAGACTCCACTCCAACTACGTCATCTCAATCAGACCCCAGTTCTTTTCTGTCAGAGCTAGATAAAGTAAATAAAAAGCTAGACCTCCTACTCTCCTGGAAAGACACCGTCGACACCCTTCATGATTTACACCCAAAAGTCGACGCTCTGTTGTCAATGAAACAGGTGGTCGACACTATGCAAGACTCATTGAATGCGTTGCAGGAATCTGTGAATTTTGTCTCCGCTCAATACGATTCGCTCGTGACAACAGTGAAATCTCAAGACCACACCATCAAAGCCATGCAACTAGAACTGAGCGCCCTGCGATCTTCTACAGCGGAGCAGGCACTCGAAATACATCGGCTGAAATCATACCAAAACGACACGGAGCAAGTCGATCGTCTTTCCAACATGGAGATACATGGTATTCCGTTAAAAGCTCAGGAAAATATTCGTGATATCATGTCAGACCTCGCGGAAAAAATTGAAGTTGAGGATTTTCAGGCTGGACATGTTATGTCCGCCCATCGCCTGCCTGCTAGGCCTGCTAGACCGGCTGCTATACCTCCTATCATGGTTAGGTTCTCGTCTGTTGCTCTGAAAGAACGTTGGATGTCACGCCGTGGGAAGCTCGGCTCCCTACCTAGTGACGGTGCTCATCCTCGAATATATTTCAATGATAACCTCACAGATTCCAACAGGAAACTATTCTGGATGGCCCGAACTAGAGGAAAAGAGAAGAACTTTAAGTTTATCTGGGTACGACACGGCAAAATTTTCGCAAAACAAAGCCAGGGATCCTCGACACTTCACATCACAAATACTGAAGCATTGGAGCTAATCGCCTAGAAACAAATGGCTAGCTTTTTTCGGCTCAACAACCTTCAATCTTGCCTAGAAATCTTCACAACAAGTGCATGTTCCTTCACTTTATTTCATGTTAATATCCGTAGCCTTCGGAAGCACTGGGACGAATTCCAATTGGCTATTAACCCTGTCCTCCCAATAACTGACGCATTTGTTCTAACAGAAATCAATATTTCTAATGAAAGTACGGACCAATTTTCCTTGCCCGGATTCAAAAGCATTTTTTACACTCGCGACAAGAGACGTGGCGGTGGAATCGCAGTTTTTTTAAAACAAGAGCTAATTTTTTCGGATATACAAGTAGTGTTTCGGTCATCTGAATCAATAGCACTGCGCATACTTACATCAGTCTCCGATCTATGCTTGCTGGCTTTTTATCGACCCCCTCAGAAAAAGTTTCCGAATTTTTAACCGAGCTTCGAGAGTGTCTGTCAGCTTTGCCAGATAAAGCAGCCCTTTGTCTAGTAGGAGATTTTAACATCGATTTACTGAAGTCTTCGAAGCCCCTTGTGTGCGAATATCTTACTCTCTTGTCAGATCATGGCATCGAGCCGTCAATTTTTGGTCCTACAAGGGAGGAACTGTTCAGAGGCAATTTGGTTACCTCCTCGATAGATCACATTAATTTAAGATCTCCGTTATCAAATGCAAAATCAGCAGTCATAACTCAAAAACTATCGGACCATTACTTCGTGGCATGCCACATAGAATTTCCTGGCGTTACATCGAAAATAATGCAAAATAAAGTGCGTCAAGTTGAAATTACTGACCATCAAAAACTTGACAAATATATATCCACCTACGACTGGCAGGCTTTCACACAAACAAACCTGGACATATACCCCTCGTTTGTTCAGCTATTTAGGCAGTTCTATGAGAACTCAAAAAGGTTATCTTCATAAAACAAAGAAAAGCAAACCTACCATGGTTAAATAAGGATATACTATCTGCCATAAAGCTTAAAGAAATTGCTTGGAAAAAATGCCGTCGATCACCACAGAGCTCGAACTTTCTATGTGAGTTCAGAACTATTCGCAACAGAGTAAGCGCCCTGATTCGTTCAGCAAAGCGTCTTTACTTTCATAAACAAATGCTAGAATCTCGAAACAATCTTGCGAAATCCTGGTCATTGATAAATGAATTACGGGGAATTCCTTCCAAACGACTACAAGGGAATGCATTCAACGCTTCTTTTGGACCTGATCCACTGGCTACGGCTCGTGCCTTCAACAATGTCTTCGCAACATTTTCAGGCAAAGCCCGAGAAAATGACTCACCAGCTTCTCATCTCCCTAACTTAAATATGGCGTCGGCATTTCTTCCACAAATGACCCTTTCCGACCTTGAGACAATAATTTTTAGTCTGAAACCGAACAAGTCCCCAGGATACGATGGGATGCGCCTCAGCGATCTTCGTAGAAATTTTAACTATATAAAATACACACTTCTTGCTATCTTCAACAAAATAATCCTAACTGGTTCAATTCCTATCGAACTCAAAACCGCCATTGTTAAACCGCTTTTCAAAGGAGGACAACGTGACCGAATAGAAAACTATAGGCCAATATCTATTCTGCCATGTTTGGTTAAAATATTAGAAAAATTTCTTTATATAACGATGGCTTCCTTTGTGGATAAATACAACATCATATCTCCCACCCAGTACGGATTTATTCCGGGGCGTGGTACACAACATCTTCTCGAAGCTTTCTCAGACAACATAAATTTAGGTTTCGAATCTAACCTGTTTACATGTGCATGTTTTCTTGACGTCTCCAAGGCGTTCGACACTGTAAACCATTCCATTTTAATACAAAAGCTCTCAGCTGTTGGTTTCCGAGGGCCTTTCTTGGCCCTGTTAAAAAATTTTCTTCAAGATCGAACACAAATGGTTTCAATAGAAGGAATATGTAGCAACAAAATTTCCCTAAAAGCAGGTGTGCCACAGGGCTCGATTTTATCACCTCTGCTCTTTAATATATACGTCAACGACATGTATACCTCCATCTCAAACTGTACCATCTATCAATATGCTGATGACACTCTTCTGCTAACGAGTCACCTTTCTTTTCCCATAGCGATGAAAATGCTACAGAAATGCTCCATCGAATTAATGGACTGGTTTGGCAAAAATCTAATCGACATAAACGTCTCAAAAACAAAATTAGTTTGTTTTCACAATCCACTTAAGACTATCGTTTTAGACATTCCTCTTCTGCTCCACACATCACAATGCGTCGCCTGCCACTGTGCTCCCATTCCTTATTCGAACACCGTAAAATACTTAGGTATTCTTTTTGACTCAGACCTTTCGTGGAACTCACATTTCATAAAACTATGCTCAAAATTAAGGAGTGTTTCCTGCTTATTATACAACATCAAGCCCTTCCTGCCATTTGATATCCGAAAACTTATAGCTAACTCGTTAGCATATAGCATACTCCGCTATGGCATAACAGTTTATGGCAACTGCTCCGGGTTATGGCACAAAAAAGTCAACAGTATCTTAAAAGGAATCCTGCGCCATGTACTTTACAAACCCACGACATCTTGTCAAGATCCTTTTCAAGCCCTCTCCATGCCTAATTTTCAGTCTCTCTTGTTTGAAACGACCGTGCTCACCCACTACTGGAATGACGAATTTAAAACACCCCGTCCAACATCCCGTCAACTACGACTAGACACTCGGTTTTTTGTTCCCACGTGTTATACACGTTATGGCAAACACATGCGACGTTACTATGTTCCTCAAATTTTTAACTCGTTACCATCCAACTTTGAAGACCTGACTTCAAAAAAGAAACTAAGGAAAGCTCTACGTCATTATACTTCCTTAAACGAAACCCCTTAAAAGGCCTGTTTTTTTTTGTTTTTTGGTTGCGGTTTTTTGTCATGTTTAAAAGACCAAACGTTTCTGCTTTTCTTTTGCAACATTTTTTAAAACTTTTATTTATGGTGCACATTGTATTTGGATTTTACTTTTTACTTTTTTCTAACTTTGTGAAGTTATCGTGATTTGAAAGGACTGAAACTGATAGATATGTATATACTAGAGCTAATTGATCATACTCATTGGTGCTTCAGAGTACATACTGTTTGTATGTAAAACATTTGACATTCTGTGTCGCATGACCAACCTCTGAAACTTCACGAACTTTTTCTCAAGACTGTGACAAAGCCGACTTTTTTTTTTTTTCATTTGTACACTTACTGTTACTGCGACGCTCAAGCTTTTTATGTTCTTTTCTTCACTTGATGCCGATGCGATGCTCAAGCTTTCTTTTTTTCTCTCTAATACTCTTCTTGATGCTACTGCGATGCTTAACTTTTCTGTTCATAATAGTACTTCACTCGATGTCACCTCAACTTAGGTTCTGTCCCACAAGCCCTTGATGGCTTTGACGAACCTGCATTAATTTCGACTACTCTCAAAGAGGAGCAATAAACTTTATTATTATTATTATTATTATTATTATTATTATTATTATTATTATTATTATTATTATTAATAATAGTTTAGCCGTGTTTCGTCGCGCGCTGGGCGGGGCTGGTGCCGGGGTTGCGGGCCGCTGGGTCCGGCTGCTGGCGGGCCTGGGGTCACGTGGTGGATGCTTCGCCATGCAACTTCGACGGAGCGGTTGCGGCGTGATGGCGGGGTGGCTTGTGGTTGGATTTGGCGGCCCGTGGCACCGGCCTCCGGTACAGTTTGGGGTGAAACGGGGTATGTTTTCCGTGAATTTAACTCTCCCTCTGTCTGTCTTTGTGCGGCTGAGAATTTTGAAAGCGAAGGTTGATTCTTTTTTACTCCGGTTATTTATTTATTCAGTTTGCCAACATGCTTTCGAACATGCTTTTGTTGTTTCTTTGTTCATCTTTTATTGTTGTCAATATGATCTATGCCGAAGCAACAATTTATACTCCCGAATCTTAGTTCTGCGTTTGAGATGTGTGTTTGCCCATTTGCTTTTCCTCTTATGCTGTTATACATTTTTTTTTTTTTTATTTCTTACGTCATTAGTCATTTGTTTCGTGAGCTGCACTCCAGCTCCAAGACACCGTGTATGGTAGTCTGCATGTAACTTTTTGAATGTTTCTATGTACTACATTTCTACGCCACTGCCGGGTCCAGTCATACAAGCCGTTTTTGGCTTCGACGGACCCGCATACATGTATTGATCATGCAAAAGAGATGCAATAAAATTATTATTATTATTATTATTATTATTATTATTACTATTATTATTTTCTTTTATATCAGAATCCTTGTATTTTTTATGTTTCTGTTTTTTTTTACTTGTTCTGTAGAGCCCCAGACACTGGTCTTGGGTGTGAGTGTATCTGTATGAGACATTTTTCTGCTTTTGGTTAGCCTATTGCTGGTAACTTGCCGGGTCCCAATCGCACAAGCCAACTAGGCTTTGACGGACCCATTGTTTCCACCACAATTCTTATGCGGCAATATATTATTAATATTATTAATTATTATTATTAATTAGTGAAAACAAACATGTTCCAATTAGAAACATTCTGAGTGCCATCAAAACACTAAATAAACTAATTTTTAGAAAGATATGGAAAGGTACAGCATTGACTTCAACCTCTCGCAGCTTGTAACCATACCTACACGCTCCACTACTTCGACCTCCAGTATTCTTGACCTCATCTTGACTGCACAACCCGACTTGTTTCATCCAATTACTACCCTTCCAGGGTTATCTGATCACAACGTTCTGTTTGAACAAATCATTCTGCCAGTAACAAGAAAGGAAACCATTCGTAAACCCATTAGAAGTTATGGCCGGGCTAACTACGATGCAATAAACATCGAATTAGCACTTTTTATAAAGAGGTTTTCTTGCATAACTTGGAAAGCCGCACAGTTGAGCAAAACTGGGAGCTATATAAAAATAAAGTGAAATATCTGATTGATAAGCATATTCCTGTTATCTTCATTAAGACGTCAAATGTCTCTCCGTGGTATGATGCAAGCCTAAGGTGCCTAGGGAATAAAAAAAAAAACGACGTCTATTCAGGCGTGCCAGGTGCCGTGACCGCCCCTCCGACTGGCATAAATACTGTTGGATAGCCGGGGTTGACATGGAAGCGCCGCTGGGAGCGTTTTCGATGGGCACCTGTATTGCACGTCAAGCCTGAGGCCGACCAGGTAAACTCTCTCATTTACCTGATGGGACCTAAAGTGGAGGAAATTTATGCGACGCTCAACATCTGAAGCTGAGGACTACTTATCCGTCATCCATGCTTTCGAGACACATTTCATTGTCAAAAAGAACATTGTCTACGAGCGAGCTATGTATAATTCTGGTATCCAAAAAGATGGTGAACCAGTCGCGGACTTTATCACGGCGCTGCACACACTGAGCAAGAAGTGTGAGTACGGCCAAATCAACGATGAGCTTATTCGCGATCGTATTTGCGTTGGTGTTCACGATAAACGACTGTCCATGAAGCTGCAACTAGAGATGAGTTGACGCTAGAGAGAGCAGTTCTTCTCGCGAAGCAAACTGAAATAGTCGGAAAACAACAGCAGGCCCTCAGACAAGAGGATGTCACGCAACCTGATCAGGTTTGGGTCGACCACCTCAAGATATCCAAGAGGCACACCACACCTGTAGAAAAGCACAGCATGACAGCAAAAAATTCTCAAGCTTGCTATTGGTGCGGCGACCATGACGTTCATCCACGAAAAGACTGCCCAGCATCGAAGAGCAAATGCCACAAATGTGGAAAGCCGGGTCACTTCGCAAGCGTTTGCAAATCGAAGTCGACCTTCCTGCATCAAATCTCACAGCCTACAACTTCCAGGCACCTTGACGAAGACTTCTACTTAACAGGAACCGTGACGTCTCCGGGCAAATGCGCACCATGGCGAGTCTTGCTTCATATTGGCAGCGAAGATGTGAGTTTTCGTTTGGACACTGGTGCTGACGTCTCTGTCGTGCCGGAGCACCTACTTTCCAAACTGCAAGACCAGGGCAGTCTTCGACACGCGGACAAAGTTCTTCTTGGACCAACAAAAGAACGCCTGCATGTTCTCGGCGTGCTGCAGGCAACGGTCACGTTCAAGGACTCTCAGACAACGGGCGCATTCTATGTAACAAGAAATGTCAATGAGCCACTGCTCGGCTTGGACCTCATAGAAGCCCTAAACATCATCCAACGAGTAAATCAGCTGTCGACTTCAAAAGCTCTCGATCCAATCATGGAGTACCCCTTGCTTTTTGAGGGTCTAGGGAAGCTGCATACGTGTGTGAAATAAAGGTAAAACCTGATGCTTATCCAGTTGCCTTGTCGTCACCGAGACGCATACCACTGCTTCAACTGCTTTCTGGAGTTCCACTCCAGAAAGCAGTTGAAGAGCAGCTCAAAAAGATGGAGAATGAAGGTGTTATTTCCAGAGTTCGGGAACCAAGAAGCTGGTGCTCACCTGTTGTTGTAGTTCCAAAGAAGAATGGTGATGGTCACATCTGGGTTGATTACACATCACTTAATAAAAATGTTCTGAGGGAGTACCACCTGATATCGAGCGCGGAACCTCTTCTAGCGACTCTTGGGCAGGCGAAAATATTTTCTCATCTCGATGCCTAATCAGGCTTCTACCAAATCAAGTTGCACCCAGAGTCGACGCTGGTTGCGACTTTTATCACACCGTTTGGCCGGCACAAATTTAATCGACTGCCATTTGGAATCTCCTGCGCGCCGGAGATCTTTCAGCGAATGATGCACCAAATTCTTGAAGGATTGGAAGTAGTCACCTGCCTTATCGATGATATTTTGATA